>JAMLFT010007312.1:0-14977 GCA_026544285.1 Pachyrhizus erosus
ACGAAATTTAACATAATTCATAATATTTTAAAATAATAATTAAAGGTATAAATTAATAAATATATATATATATATATAATGTGTACATTTGACTCTACTACCACTTCGACAAACATACTAATACATTAATGTTTGTGTTGAATTTTATTTTATTTTTGGATTTAGTTCAGTTCCTTTAGAGTCAACTACACTTTAGAGAATAAAGTAAAATAATAATTAATAATTATTAATTATTAAAAGTAAAGATTTTTAATCAATGGTCATGATTATATAGATAATAGAAATTGGTTAGTTATTTAAATGAATTTATGAGTAATAATTGATTAAAAAAACCATGCCTCCATGCAAATAGCAACAATTTTGCGGTTAATAACCTGTCTTTCCGTTAAAGTTGTGAGTGACAGACAACAGAATTTCCCCAATTCCTAGTCCAACATAATCTGCTTTGCTTCAATCCTTTCTTCGCATTCCTCCAACACCCAACAGATTAATGGGTGATTACTCTAACCATCACTTCTTTTCTCATTTCTCTGCAATCAAACACTCCCATCTCAGTTACGGATTCAATTCTCGTTTCCATTAATTCTTGGTGCTTGCATTTTGCAGCAAAAGCAATCCTTTTGAGCAACAAATGGTACGGACATGAACAATTCTGGATCACGCGTTCATCCCCCACCACACAAAAATTCAACCTTGGGTTAGTGTGATTAACTTGGTCCCATAGTAGTACTAGTAGCATTGTATTAGTGTTAGTGGTAACAATATTGATGTGCTTGTGGATATTATATACGTACTTGATTTCTTCTTTTGGTTTTATGGGAGACCCTCGTTATTTATAAATCACATTAGGCTTCAACTAATCCGAGTTAAATTGCCTGAACTCGCTTGGAGGATCAAGTTTTCCCTTGTTTAGTGATAAGATTTTGGTGTACTACTTCTTGTTTGTGCTTACTAAAGAAGTTAGAGAAGTGTTTGTTTGTTTATTTTTAAGAGCAAATTACGCTCACATCACTTGAATTTTTCATTTTCACATGATAGCCTTGTCTAAATGTTTACACTAACCCCTCTTACAAGGACACGCGATACATGGTGTAATGTGTTTCTTGGATATTAGGAATATCAGTGTAATGTATTTCAAACAATTAAAAGGACTGTATGTAGGAGTTAAAAAGGCAGGGATATGGTATGCAATCTCAAGAAACCACAGATGTATCAATGTAATTTGCACTTATTTTCTTTTTCTTTTCCTGTTGGATATGTCTTGTACTTCAAATATTGTGAATTGTGATTTTCGCTAAGAATTGTTAGTTTTGGCCATGAATTTGAATTTTTAGGAAGAAAATGGACTTCAAGGTGAAGGCAGTAACTTTCTTGAATTCAAATGCGAAAAAGAAGGCAAATTTATTTGCTGCAAAAAAGGAGAGAATTAGGCTGCCAACATATAGTGATAATCTTGGAGGCAACAAATATAACATCAGTGAATTTCTGAGCCAACCTAGTGGAATTGCAGCTGTGTTGAACACAAAGGCCTTGCAATCATTTCAATCTCTTGATGCTAACACATACAGGTCTGCTACCCCCTTAATTCTGCTTTGGTGACTTGAGTAGTTCTTTCCATGGTTTAGATAATGCTGATATTGTTACTCATCTAGACTGTGACATAAAATTTATCTTATAACAACTTTACAGCAAACTTAAGCAAAAACTGATTATGATTATAATAATAATTAATTATAATATAATATATTATTGAAATAATCTAATTTTTGTAGTTGTCAGAGTCAAGTTCAGGACCAGATTACAAGTTATGGTGCTTACCTAATTCTTTTGCTATATTTGGCATTGAAAATACAAATGAAGATAACAGGCCATGAGTTGAATTTTGCTCAAACAGAAACTACCCAAAATTATTAGATTTTTTATAAATTTGAAATATTTCTTGTTTATGAAGAACATGTGTAGTTAAACAGCTGATTTTGATGAGTCCACAAGAAAGTGGAGCTGTTTCTTAAAGTTAGATTCTCATACTGACCTACACTTTGAAATGGTTCAGCTGATAGAATCAGTTGTACAAAATAGGCTGAAAATGCTATTCCTTATATTGCTATGAAATGATTATACAAACTGTCAAAAACTATATTGATTTTTAGACTACAAATACTTTTTCTAAATGCTTTTATGAACGTTGGCAAATATCTTACTGCACTTGGGTTGTGGCAGAAATATGAATCTGAAATCAAATGATTATTCTTGTATGTGTAGGTGTGAACTGCCTAAACTTCAATTTTTAAACTTTGAAGCTGGCCCATTGTTGGATCTACGGGTTACCTCAACAGATGAAGATTGCTTGGTTGAGATGCTTTCTTGTAAGGTGTGCCCCCTCTCCCCAATCAAAAAATAACAAAATTTGTTGATTGAACATGAATCTTTGCAACATTCTTTTTGCCACTCATCCCATTTTTTGTTGGCCACTTTATTATTCACAGTTCGAGGGTTCAGAAATTGTGAAAGAGCAAAACAGCCACTTTTCAGGTATCTATAATGTACTGTGCATTGTCATACCTAGTTTATGGGATATAAATTCTTCCTTTTGTCAAATTGAATCATAATTTATTTTCTATCAAAAACCTTAAATGACTTCTTATAATAGGATAAGACTGTTGTTGTTAGTTTCTATCAAAACCTTGTACAAAGACTAATCTGTCTTTAGTAGAATAGAGAGAAAGATGTACTATCTTTTGTAATATCCCCCACCCATTGGTGCTCAAAATACTGGAAAGGACTTAAGATAGGTGCAAAGAGAGAAAATTGTGAAATGTTGTGGAATTTATGTAGTTGACGGATACAAAAAACCATTTAGCTGGCCTCTTAATGAAAAGAACAAACTGACTTTTAGACTCTTGCTGACTAATAGAGGCTTAAAATGGAAATTTCTCCAAATATCAGGAGAAATTTACTCAAAAACCTTTGATATTATTATCTTTTTTTATAGCTAGTCTTTCAACACAGTTTTCTGCTGAATTCAAGTTCATCTGCGATACATATTTCATGTGACGTTTTGTGTTCTTTCTTTTAAGAATTGTCACGGTAATGCTTGTTAAAAATTTCTATGGATTTGCAGCTTTCATGATAAACCACATGACATGGGGTGGTGCTGGTGCTGAATCATTTTTAGAAATTGATGTTAAGTTGAATCTCACACTTGAGGTTTGTCTTATCCTCATAAAATATATAAATATTACATATACTGTTACATCCATATTTGTTTCTCTTTCTTTGGATAGACGAGTGGTAATCCTGTGTGTCATGATGATTGAATTTGTTTTAACGGACCATGAAGGCATGAACTGCCTTACTTGGATCACCCTCAAGTAAATTATATTGTAGCCTTGTGGGTAAGAAAGTCCAGGGATTCAGTTGAATTTTATTGCTGTGAAAGTGCAATTTCTGGTTTTTTTCTTTTCTAAGAAACTGATGAGATAAGTTGAACTATTCCTTCTTAATCCTTACTAATTCATTTTCTGTAGCTGCATATTCATACGGTAGAAGGTCACCTGTTTTGAATCAAAATTAGTAGCAATTACAATATGATCTGTATTTCAGTTTGATATTATGGATTTTTGCATTTGCCTCTCATCTGTAACAGAAAGATCTCTGTCTGCAGATCTACACACAACCATTTACCATGATGCCTACTTCAGCTGTTGAGGGTCCAGGAAATATGTGAGTTATTTAGTAATTAGTTTTAATTTAATCCTTTAGGTTATGTACTCCGCATGGTCAAGTTCTCTGATGATATATTTTTACATAAAGTATTGCATGTAGTTTCTCAATTTAAAATCACCAACCACTGCTGGCTATAGATGTTATGTCTAATTCTTTTTATTAGTCTTTCACAAAGGTCTCTGTACTTCACGGGAATGAGGAAGAAATAGAAAAGCCACTTCTTGGAAATTAAAAGAATCTACAACTCTGGAAGATAATATTAGGAGTTAGGACACTAATATATTGCAGTTATCTATTAAGTTTCTTAGTGAACTAAATTTAGGGAAAAATCTTCAGCCATTATTTTTCTTATTGATGGCTTAGTTTCTCCTCCTCCTTCTTACTCTTTTCTACGATGTAGCCTTCTTACTCTTATCAAGTAAATAATTCACCTAAACAGTGCTCTTTCTGATCTGTCAAGTTGAATAGCCTTCCCAAGTCAATATTCATATTACTAATTATGACATTAGATATTGTATTAGTAAATGTTAAGATTAAATTCCTAGTGATTCTTCAGGATGTGCAAAACAGCTCTATTTTGCCATGGATTCTGTTTTAACATAAATGAAAAATAAGAACTCAGTTTATGCAAGGTGGTCGGAGTCATATTCAGTAATCAACTTATGGTAGTTACGTAGTGATTTCTCTGGGTTCCAAACCTATAGTCCTCTGGGAGGAGCATTTTTTATAATTTAGATTTTGAATGGGAAATCAAAGGTTGAGAGGTTTAGAAAACAAAAGAACTTCAAAATCTCCAGGGAATTTGGTGAATTTTTCATCCTTTCAACGTTCTATTTGTTTATGCTTGTGTTTTATCATTTTGTTTCTTTTACAGGGTTAATTTAGTGCCTATTTAGGCTTATGAAAGTGGCTTATGACCTCCCAATTTAGCTTGTTCCAATCAACTTCACTGTCAAACTTATAAATATGTTTCATGTGATAAGAACTTGTTCAATAAATACTTAAACTATTTACTCAAACATGCCTTAACTAGGAAAAGTAAGCAGGCAGATCTAAGGAGGTGTGATTTTTTTTTCTTCTTGTGTTGCCTCCTTGTACTCAAAATATGTCTTACTCTTGTCCATCACTTTGAAGAAAAATTAAATAATTTCTCATATTGCTTAGGAAGATTAATCTCTTTCGGCTATGTACAGAATGATGCAAGCTTTGGTGGACAAACTGGTGCCACTGCTACTTCAGCAGATGCTGCAAGATTATGATGAATGGGTTCAAAAGCAATCATACGCTCTAAAGTCATTCTAGGTACGGGAAAGTCACTTGTACAAAATTTTTGGGCAGATACAACAGAGAGGGAGGTAGAACCGTTGATGTTTAGGGAAAAGGAGAGAAAAATGAATGGTGAGAATTTAATTTCGAAGAGACCTCCATTGAAATCTGTATTCATGTAAACATTACTCTTCTGGTTAATAACAGGTGTCTCTTTTTCTCTTCTATTTATTCTATCAAGTTTGGCAGGAAATGATACTGGTACCAACTTTTCAAGTATTATCATTAGCTTTATATGCGGGGATAATAAGTCCATAAGGAAAAATAGAACATAAGAATTTCTTTTTTATATATAAATGAAATTCAGGATCGCAAAAGATTAGTTTCCAAACTCTTGGGGTTAAAGATATACCTAATTCAAAAGAAAAAGAATATCAATATGTAAATAATAAATAATAAAAAATAACAGCTTCCAAAACTTAATATTAGACTTAATTATATTTTTTTCTTCAATGTCACATTTACAATTTTAATATCCCAAGTTGTAATTGCACATGTTTGAATTACCGGTATAGACCTTTCAAAATTACTTTTAAAGCAAAAAAAATAAAAAATACACACACTATCCTTCTATAAAAGTTCATGAAGTGGATTTGAACAGTAATTCAAACAAAATTAAGTCTCTTAACTTGTTTTTGTATTTACAATCAAATCCCTTCATTATGATTTTTGACATGATTAATTGGACATCACACAATATCAACTAATTAGGCTTTTATTTAATTTATATTATTAAAAATACCCTTTTATATAAAAATAATATCAACTCAAAACCTAATTTTGCACCCTCTTACATCTTGATTATTTTTTAAACCATATTTTTACATCTCATCATTCTTTAAACCTTGTTTATACACCTCTATCAACCCCTTGCATCTATTTTCATCTCCTTTATTTTTCCTCTATAAAATAATTTTTTTTTCATAATTTCATTCATTTCAAAGAAGAGGTACAGTGGAAATTAGTAAAATTAACAAGATTACCAATCAAAGTAAAGCTTGATTTACCACAAGTGAGGACCAACAAGTTATGTATTGTCAACCACATTTCTAAGAATCATTTCAAAATTTGCAGCAAAGATTGGTATAGCCTGCTGATCCAACCTGTCGGACCATTGCAAACGTCCATCCCATTCACGTGTCAAATACCAAATAAGCATCGAACAAAATAAATTAAGTCCTGATGTCATGTACCCAATGCTACACTTTATCCTTTCTTTATTAAGGAACTCTAAAACTTTAAATTAGCACTACACACAATGACATTGTTGACTTCGGTAGCAGTAGTTTTAAATTTTTAAGAAACTTATTGTTGTCTCTCTTTGTACAATTATCTTACCAAGTACCTTGAAGAGTGTAAGGAATGAGTGGTGGAAGAAGGAATGTGTGACGGAGGAAGAGGAGTGAGCAGAATAGCTTTCGAAAAGAAATCCTCAACAAAATAATTTGAAAATTAGAAGGATATTTAAGAAAAAAAATGTTGAAAAAAAATTATTAATTAGAGGAGATACAATTATCATTTGTCACTAAACGCATTATATTTGAACAATGACTTTGTATAGCATTGTTAATTGTGATGTTGACTATACTTTTGTAGAAAAAAAAAAAATTCTTATAACAATCAACAATAAAAAATCTCTCTACTTTTTAAACAAATTAACAACTTAAATATTGGATGAAAGTAATATAGAACTTCATTGTAAATAATAATAAAAAAACTTGAAAGATTCAGTTAGTGCCATTAGAATGGAAAATACCAAAACATGCAAGATGTTTGTTTATCTTCATTGATAATAACATATCGACATTATTCTTCGCTGTTGAATGGCAAAAAATCAGCACAAACACAATCTTGAAAAAAAAAAAAAACACCTGTGAAATCTAGATTTTTAATACAAGCGTTTGAAATATTATTTCAACCAAAAGTGAAAATACAATTACTGGTAGCTGGCTGGTGTAACAGATATGGTAGTATAAAAATTTCATGGGCAATTTATCTTATCCTATCTTCCCAAGTACCCTTTAATCCATCCTATGTACTACTGCACAATTTAAAGAATAGCAATACAACCCTGTCATAGTAACATACCTGTTTGTATAAATTTTACCTCGTAACAGTCTTAATTTGGAACAGTCAATAAAAGGTATAAATTTTACCTCGTATGTGTAGATGACGAAATAAGTATATGTTTAAATCAACTTTTAATTCTCCCAAAATTAATTCCAAAATCAAATAAAAGATCATAACAACAAATAATTTCAACTTCTTCAATTTTCCACCATAATTTTGATGGGTATCCAAACACATTATAAGATTCACAAATATGAATCTCACGATTTCGAAGACCAAGAGTCTCGTAGACTATATAGATGGAAAATACAAAAAAATGCTCAACTAATTAACTCTGTAATTCAAGTAAAAACAACTAAAGCCTATGTGGCTGGGGTATGGTCACCTGTTACCAAAGACATTTACAGTTTAAGCTAATCAATTATAGAGATTAACATTCCACCGCTATCCTATTATAGTGACCTTCTTGATTACACATCTCGTTGCAAAAGAAAATCATTCTCTTTCACGGAAATAGAAGCCACACTATTCCGCCCTTGCAAATATACAACACCTGCAATAGAATATGTATTTTATTTTTTAAAAAACTACCAGTCACAACATAACAGAATTTGAAAGAAACACGCATGAAACAAAGTTCAAACAGAAATTACATCCTCTAAAAAGAAAAGAGATATAAGTCAACTGACACTCACATCTAATTCAAATATTAAAGCAGCAAATAAGCATTCTCAATATTATGCCTGGATCACAGTTCACGAGTCACTTTCATGCCTCAACTTGAATGAGAACCTTAGTATCTGGATCTCTTGGAGTAATCTCCACGGCTATCCCTCTCATAAGCTTTACTACCCCGCTCTTCATCCTCCCTTCTGTGCTTTCTATCTGCACGACCATCATCATCTCTTCTGTGCTGCTTTCTTTCTTCACGATCATCATCATCCCTTCTGTGCTGCTTTCTTTCTTCATAACCATCATCATCATCATCATCCCTTCTGTGCTTTCTTTCTCCACGACCATCTTCATCCTTTGAATGCTTTCTTTCCCTATTGTCCCTTAAGTTCTTTCGTTCTCCATGCCCATCCTCATCCCTTGAGTTTTTTCTTTCTCCATAATCATCATCATCCCTTCTGAACTTTCTTCCTGCCCGATCATCCTCATACCTTCTGAATTTTCTTTCTCTATGCTCATCATCATCCCTTGCAAGATTTCTTCCTGTTTGATAATCTTCATCCCTTCGACGCTTTCTCTCTGCACGGTCATCTTCATCCCTCATGTTCTTTCTCTCTCCACGGCCATCCTCATCCCTTCTGTGCTTCCCTTCTTTAGAATCATCATCATCCCTTGCATGCTTTCTTTCTCCAAGATCATCCTCATTCCTTGACTGCTTTCTTCCTGTACGATAATCTCCACGATTATCCTCATGCCTTCTGTGCTTCCCTTCTTTAGAATCATCCTCATCCCTTGCATACTTTTTTTCTCCAACATCCTCTTCCCTTGAGTACTTTCTTCCTGTACGATCATCTTCATCCCTTCCATGCTTTCTTTCTCCAAGGTCATCATCATTATCCCTTCTATGCTCATGCTCCCTATGATTATCATCATCTCTTCTATGCCTCCTTGCTTCATGATCCTCACCATAGCGAGTAGTTCGACCAACATAATGTGATTCAACATCCTTGTTATAATTTCTGCCTCTCTGCTCAGAGGTATCATCATGCCCTGCAAGCCTAGCCGATTTAGATTCAGGTTCAATTTTTCTATCATCTCCATCATGCTTGACCAGATCCCTATCTCTGTCCCCATCAATTTTCCTGTTACCTTGTGTCATTTCTCGACTTCTACTGTTTGATCCCTTTGTAAAATCTCTCCCATATGACTTTTTTAGAGAGTCCAATGCATCAACATTTGCACTATTCTTCCCTTTTCCTGCACCACTATCTCTGGCTTCATCTCGGAATTTATTTTCTTCCATGCCATATCCTTTACCTTTCTTTACTACAACAGACCCACCTTTTTTTGTTTTTTCATATTTGTGATCACTAGAATTGCTGTCTGAATCACTGTCACTGCTACTCTCGTGAGAGGAAGTGCAGGACCCTCTTCTAACATATCTGTCTTGACCTGAAGCACGCCTACCACGGTCTCTATCAGAGTCCTCATTGGAATTATGCCTCCTTGTCTTCTGCTTCTCAAGTCTACCATATTTCTTTTCCTCACTGTCAACATCAGATTCATCCTCAGAATCATGACGTTTTGTAATTTTCGAATGTTGCTTCTGTTCCTGTGTTTTATGCTTGGAAATGTCTTCATGATCCTCAGAATCATCATCCGAAGAATGCCTCTTTCGAGACTTATTTATCTTCTTATAACTTTTTCTTGCAATATTGCTGTCATCAGAATCATAAGCAGAATCAGTATCATCACTATCCTCCACCCTACCTTTCTTGCGGTGCTTAGGTATTTTTCGTTTCTTTTCACCCTTGACCCTCCTCTTAACATCACTATCAGAATCAGATTCATCACTGCTGCTTGTATGCTCTTTACCACACTTCCTTGTACCTCTCTTCTCATCAGACAAACTGCTGTCTGAATCAGATGAATCATCCTCATACTTTTTCTTATGAGTTTCAACCTTCTTGTGGTGCCTTGTATCTTTAAGGGTCTTCTTATTAGTATTTTCATCCTTTTGATCTTCAATCAATTGTTTCTTCCGACTGAAATCTCTGTCCAAAAAGGCATGTTCACGCTCTGGATTATGTTTCCCCTCCGCATTAGAACCATTTTTTCCATCATTCCCAAGCTCATCAGTCCCATCTGCATTTATTTCATTGGCTTCGGATGAGACTATGCCAAGAGCAGCCTTCAATGCTTCCATCTGTTTTTCCTTCCTAGCAGCAATTTGATGAGTCTGGGTATCCGAAATCCTGAAAAGTTCCCCCAAAGAATTATTGTTAATGATAGCTAGACATCAACTTCAGCCACACTTATCACAAAAAAGGTGACATATGTTTCTCCATTACAATGCTGATAAAGGGAAATTAAGTAGCATGCATTTATCTGCATCTAAGTGCATCCATGCCTCCAAAAAATCCATCAACAGCATCCATCTTCTAAAATAATTAAAACAACATAGCATCCAACAATCCATCATGCAAGCCTTTTATTTTATCAAGAGTGTCATCACAATAGTTAGTTTAAGCCATTAATGAACTGTCCAAGGCAAGCAAATCCTCATTTTAATCCTTTTGGTATTTGTATGCATCAATCATTTTAGTTCCGAATTGTACTACAACATCACTCTAGTCTCTAATTTTAAAAAAGAACATATTCACATTAGGCCTTAACGTTAGTAAAAATACAAAAGAAATGAAATTGTTTAAAGTCAAGAATTAAAGTAAACTTTTAGTTGAAAATAGGCATCAATAGCTATAACCTGGGATGGATAATTTAGGGATAATCTAGTTAATAGGAGATAGTTAATTGTGTTTCTAATCTTAAGGATGCTTCTGATTTAAAGACAAGGATCTTGTTCTTAACATTTAAATTAAGAATGTTATCAGTTTGTTTTTGAGATAAAAACATTGTTAGTATTTTAATTTTCTGTTAGAATTTAGTTCTATTTAATTTAGTGCCAAACAATAATGTTAAAATTATCCTTCTCTTTGTTCTCAGATCAAGTTTTCTGCAATTAGGGAAAAAAAGAATAAAGTTAAGGGCTAACTAAAATGACAGACACATACATTACAAAGGAGTATAAACAGATGCTACTTGATTTAAAGCCACACAAAACAATTCACAAAATGAGAAGGTGCTAATTGAAACAATTAGTTCATCTGTAATACTAACATCAAAATTCAAAATTAATTACCTCTTATCTGAAGCAGATACAGGCGCAGATCCATCTGTTTCCTTGGTAGTGGCGGCGAATTCCAAATTTTGGCGAGCCTCCTCAAGTTTCTCAGCAATCTCGGCATCAGTGTAGCCCTGATCAATGAGTTTGTCCTCAAGGATGACAAGCTTGAGCTGAATCTGACGCTTGCGATCATGCTCGAGGATCTCTTTGTTGGGCTTCCTGGTAACACCAGCAGTGCCCTGATCCGCCTCAAACCCCTTTGTGTTCTCAACAACCTTTGAAATCTTTGGCTTCACAAAGAACTTGTTGCTCTGAATGTACCCATTCGTACCCGACCCTCTTGGGGTCTGTAACCCTATTCCGTTGTACATATCAACACACTGAAATCAAAACTGAAAAAATAATGGAAAAATGATTAGAAACCCTAATTTCAATGATAATTTAGAGATCTCAAGGTTATCATGGCAAGAAAAATATATCTTGATTTTTATTATGAGAAAAAATAAAAATTAGTGTGAAACGATCATTGCCGTATACTAACACATATTGAATAAACCATTGAAAAGAACATGATAACACAAATCTGTGTATAAGGCAGAAATCCAACTTGATAGCTCAAATATACATCAAACAATGTTTATCGGATCTAATAAAAGCGACTAATGATTATGGTGTTGAATACCCTTCATTGGCTGACTTGCTATAGAAACTAGAATTTACACTTTAATTGTAGGGTTATCCTGCAGGAGCAACAACTCAAGTTTCTTTTCGCATAAAAATGAAGACAAAAAAAAAACAGTCTTTGAACAGAGACCTCAATAAAAAATTACAGAATCATCATCAGTGCTCAAAACTATTTCATTTTTAATTTTATATGAAAAAAAGACTATAACAGAAAGAAGAAAAATCAGCATAGTATGAAAAAGAATATTTTACCCAAAATTATGTGGCCAATTGCCAAAAGAACTTTTCAACTTGACGCTGTTTCGAAAGAAATACGATTTGAAAGATAAACTCTTCGATCAAAGCAGAGAAAAATAGAGAGAGTTAGGGATTATACCTCCAAACACGCCGCGAGAAAGAAAGGTGAGTGAACACAGAGAGATCGATGAAGAGAATTAGGGTTTGTAATGGTAACAAATTTTAGAACTCCTTTTTCACCTCAAAATTGAAGGATTTCAGAATTTGGGATTGGGTGGGTGAATGATTGTGTAAAGCAGATAAGTAAATAAATAAATATATATATATATATATATAAAATATAAATAAATATAGAAAATAATTGAGGTAGGAGAATAACTTGTCCATTTCTATAATCTGTATTTGGATATTTGGATTGGGCCTAACTATCTGTAGCAACAAGATACATACTTCCTCCAACCCATAAATTTCTGAAAGACTAACTTTAAATATAAAATGTAAGTTTCTTTAAATTTAAAATAACCATTTAATTTTTTTTAAATAATTGATTATTTAAAAATATATAAAATTAGTTTATTAGAAAAGGTAAAAAAAATATTTATTTTAAAAATCAATAATATAGAAAAACACCTAAAAAATTACAAAATTATTTATTTTATTAAAAAAACTAATTCTAAACCCTAAACATAAACAAATCAGTCCAAATTCTATTATCATTAATTAAAAATTAACAATATCAATAATCAATAATTTAATAATCAACCACACACATATATATATATTATATAAAGATATGTCACGTGATAATATTATATTATTTTTTAAAAATATTAATAAATTATTCTAATTTATTTTCTAATATTTTCAATTCATAAAAATATATATTTATGATAATTAATATAATTATTTAATTATGAAATACTTTATGTGTTATGGTTCAAATCAAACGAATAACATTAATAATATAATTATACAACATTCTAATTAATAATATAATATAATTATGTGTTCTGGTTCAAATCAAACTAATAACATTAATAAATATTTTGATTTAAAATTATAATAAATCTTTATCTTTATCTATGCTAATAATAAAGAAATACTCTTTTTTTAAAACAATTTTAGACTAATTTGTCTTTTAACTAATTTTAAAACTTATTTTTTAATCAAATGATTATTATAAAACATAATTCTTCAAATATGATTATTATCTATATTTCTTATCATTTTTTATTTTTAATTAAAAATAAAAAATATTAAAATAATAAAGAAGTTTGACTGAGAAATTTTTATTCAATAGTGAGAAAATTTTGATGAAATTTATTTATTTATTTTTATATTTCATAAAATCATTAAAATATTATGTGCTAATAATAAAGAGAATACCCTTCTTTTGTATACACACTTTTTAGACTAATTATCTCTTGAACTAATTTTAAAAATCATTTATAAATCAAAAGGTTATTATAAAAGATAATTCTTTAAATATGACAATTATTTGTATTTCTTAATTAATTTTTATTTTTAATTAAAACATATAAAATAAAGAATATTGATATTTGAGACACCAAGTGTTTATTTCTAACTAGTTATAATAAAAGTAATAAAGAAGTCTAAGTAAAAAAAAATTATTTCGTTAAACAAAAAGTTTTAAGTTTTTATCTATTTTTATATTTTATAAAATTATTTCAATATTATAATTAAGATAATTACAACAAGTATTTTTATAATATAATATAATAGAGAAGTCTAAGTAAAAAACTGTTATAAAATTAGCAAAAAAAATAGAATTTTTTTTATTTATATTTTAATTCACAAAATTATATAAATATATTAAAATAATTATGATCAACACATATATATGCTTTAATTAAGATAATTAACATTATTTTAAATTAATGTAGTTATATAATTTTATGTTAATTAGAATAATTTTGACTAATGTATAATTATAGATAAATCAATACTTTTTATATTCCATCTTTATTATTTATTTTTATATTATTTATTCTCTTATTAAATATTTTTATAACTCTTTTTTTTTATTTGACTATATTTTAAGCTATCATTATTTTTTTTTTTACTTTACTTTTCTATAATTGACAAAGGTATGAGCTTGAGGAGAAAATTTGAAAAAAAATATGAACAAATCACATATTAATTTATAAAAAATATTATATAATGTCATTTAATAAGATACTAATTTTTAAAATTTAATTTAATTTAATTATTTATAACCATTACTCTAATTTTTATATTTTATAATTCTTAAATAATTAATATAATAAATATAAATTAAAAGAAAAATTATATAATTATAACAAGATACATCACACATGTTATCATAAATATGAGAATTATAATTCTCAACTAACTCAAATTTTAAAATTGAAATTACACTTTTAAACTACAATTTTAATTTCATCAATCAATAGGTCAAAATCTTACCCAATTAAGATTTTTTAGGACAAACTTGAAAAACTCTCTTATTACACTACTCCCTCTCACTCGCTTAGGGTAACCTTAGGACTATTCATGGTTAGGTTATATGAATAACCTAATCATAATAATTTAATAATCAATATGTCAAGTAGTTATTATAATCAACCCATAACTATTTTTGAAAAATTGATTATATTATTAGTTATATAATTGAGTATGTATCCATAACTGATTATGGATATATAATCAACTTTAAAATATAATATGACATTTTATATATTTATTACTACCTTTATTTTTATATATACAAAAAATAAATGTTTAATTCATGAAAACCAATAGAAAAATTTAAATTGATTTATTTTAATTGATATTGCCATAAATTTAAATTTTATTTAAAAAATATCCATAAAATTAATTAATTTAAGTGATAGTTAGATATAATGATCTGTTAGTTATTTTTCTTTAATTCGGCAAGTGCACCGATTCAATTGTAATATAGTACTTTTTCAAGTACGAATGTCGTATCCACAGGGAACAGTTTCAGTAAAGTTTCTTGTGTTATAAAGCTCTCTGAGTTTAAGCCAAATGAATAATAATTTAGTTTAAAATTGGGAATGGGGGTTTTCAAAATAA
>JAMLFT010007313.1:0-14976 GCA_026544285.1 Pachyrhizus erosus
GCTCTTCCGATCTTTATTGTAATTTTACAAAATGATTGTGTAATTTATTTTTTATTTTAATTTTGTTAAATTTTTTTGGATATATATATATATATATTATATTAGTTTGACTATTTTAAGAATAATTCTTTTATAATTGGTATTTCTGTCTTCTGACTTTTTTTTATATGTTCTTTTATAAATCTTTTCATAAATTATATAAAAAAATTCCTATAATAAATAATTTTAATATTGTATAAAGTATTAAATAAAAAAATATATCTAATATTTAAAAAGCATTTAATATTTCTATATTTAAGAAATATAAAAATTAAGAAAGATTTTAAAGAGATATTAAAATTGTTCATTCCTTATATTTGTATACACGCACATAACATCATAATAAATAACGTAAAATTATTTTTATGAAAAAAGAATAGTGTAAAATTATATTTTATTTTATAAATCATAAATAGATAGATGGCCAGTAAGAAAGTATGTTGACGTCGTTTGGAATTTGGATGTTAAACGAACCGAGTCTTCCAAGGAATATCTTTAGTCTTTAATCATAAGTCTAATTTTATATATTGTGCGTGTATATAGTTTTAACTAATTAAAATTTATGAGTAGTATGATTTTTAAGTTATTTATTATAAAAATTAATAAATTAATAATATATAAAAGTTTATAATTAGATCACAATACAGAAATCATTTATATTGTCAGTATATATTATTTATAATTAATAATGTATGGACTGAATGGCGACAACAAAATTTGAGTGACAAATTTGACAAGAAAAATTTGAAAAACTCGATTGAAAGTTTACTTATTTGTTCTACATAATTAATTTATATTAATAAGAAAAATAAAGAGTAGGTTAGATTCTAGAATTTTATGCATCATACCCAAACTCTTTAAAATTCTTTAATTTCTAACCTTACAAGATGAAAAAGCTTAAGGTAGATCGTCGTTTAATTTCGTATAATTTTAAATATATTATGACAATGAAAAATTACTAATATATTAATTATATGTGTGAAAATATGTTCAAGCCAATAGATAATATTATTTTGTAGTAATTTTTAAATACAACTGTATTAACAGTATTAATATTATTAATGTAAAACTGATGAAAAAAAAAGCTAAAAATTAAATTAAAATTTTTAAATATAAAAGATGAAATAAAATCTAAATAACAAGATAAAAAAGGATAGAAGGTTGTTATATTTAATTTTATAGATTTAAGGCTTTACAAGAACTGTATCGTATAAATTAATAGTTGAAATGAAGCCCAATTATTTGGGCTAAATAGCCCAAAATATAGACGTGAAGTGAAACCGCGAGCGAGGTGTTATGTGACGTTGAATGTAATAATGCAAATCTTGGATTGGATTGGGAAGCGCAAGCGCAAGCAAGCTTTTCCTTCCCTCGCCTCGATCTACTCTTCATTTGTTATTTGAGATCTAAACTCTTTTATCTTTTCTTACACTCTCAGCCTCAGGTACTCCCTCTCTCCCTCTCTTTCTCGATCTGTTCAATTTCTAAATAGATCTTCAAATGTCCGTTCCCCGTCTTTTCCTATTGTTCTAATTTCTATATCAATTTTTCTGTTTGTTGTTTCTGGGTTTTGGCGTTTCATATTTTTTGCGAATCGCTTATTATGTTTTTTCTGCCATTCTGTGATCCGGTGTATTAATCAGTACTCGCCAACATGTGAGCGTGGGAAATTAGGGTTTTGGGGTATTAGTATTTGGTTCCTGCAATAATTGAATTGTGATTTAACCTTGAATTATGCATAGCTGCTTGGTTGAGTAGAGGTTAGCTTCCAGTTGTGTTTACTGAACCTTGCTATCTGATTTGAAATGAGTTTTGCAAGTTTGGGGGAAAAAACTAAGCAGAAGTTATAGTAGTTTAGTTTAGTTTAGTTAGTTTCATTTGCAAAATATGAAGTTGAAGCTAACTGTTTAAATGGTGAATGTGTTGATTGCAGAAATATGCCTGCTCAAAAGGTTGAAACGGGTCATCAGGACACGGTCCATGATGTTGCAATGGATTACTATGGAAAAAGGCTGGCTACAGCCTCATCTGACCACACCATTAAGATAATTGGGGTTAGCAACACAGCCTCTCAACATCTGGCAACTCTCACTAATCACCTAGGACCTGTTTGGCAGGTGGCGTGGGCTCACCCAAAATTTGGATCTCTACTTGCCTCATGTTCGTATGACGGGCGTGTTATTCTATGGAAGGAGGGTAACCAAAATGAGTGGACTCAGGCCCATGTCTTTGATGATCACAAATCATCTGTCAATTCGGTTGCCTGGGCGCCTCACGAGTTGGGTCTTTGCTTGGCCTGTGGTTCATCAGATGGGAATATCTCGGTGTTCACTGCAAGAGCGGATGGTGGTTGGGACACTTCTAGAATTGACCAAGCTCATCCAGTTGGTGTCACCTCTGTGTCTTGGGCTCCCTCGATGGCTCCCGGCGCTCTTGTTGGTGCTGGATTGCTTGATCCTGTGCAGAAGCTGTGCTCAGGTGGTTGTGATAATACTGTGAAGGTATGGAAGCTGAACAATGGACTTTGGAAGATGGACTGCTTCCCTGCTCTTCAGATGCATACAGATTGGGTTCGAGATGTTGCTTGGGCACCTAATTTAGGACTTCCTAAGTCTACTATTGCTAGTGCTTCACAAGATGGTAGAGTTATTATATGGACCGTGGCCAAGGAGGGGGATCAATGGGAAGGCAAGACTTTGAACGATTTCAAGACCCCTGTTTGGAGGGTTTCATGGTCATTGACAGGAAACGTATTGGCCGTGGCCGATGGGAACAACAATGTTACATTATGGAAGGAAGCAGTAGATGGGGAGTGGCTACAGGTGACAACTGTGGAACCCTAGAATCTGATATTTGAAATCTTGCTTTTTAATTTGAGATTATGGTTAGAAATTTCTTTTAAAAGTATAATTGACATCTTATTTCTTCGCATATTATACAGTTGAGCAATTGTGCTTTGTAACGTCATTAGTTCCTTGAACTTTGTGATCCAATGAACATTCTGTGCTTGCAAGAATGAAGTCAAATAGCCCAAGTTGTTTTTCCCTCATTCATTAGAAGAAATTTTTTTAAGTATATATGTGACATTTGATTAGAATTTTGGATCTCTATCTAGTGAATTGGATTAATTTGTGGCCATTGTTTTTAATATATTAACACATGATTTACAAGCTATGACCACTGGTGCATAACTGGGAAGAGGCCTTATCTTTAGGATAAATGTCTAAAATGAGCTCATCTATAAAATGCACAAGGGCGTATCTAGCCTAGAATCTATGACCACTGGTGCATAACTGGGAAGAGGCCTTATCTTTAGGATAAATGTCGAAAATGAGCTCATCTATAAAATGCACAAGGGCGTATCTAGCCTAGAATTTCAGTGGATTAAGATCATGATTCATGATGTACTTTAAATTAAACCAAAGGAGGATATATATTTCTTTGCACAATTAATACACAGCGTCACATTAGATGAACCTTTTCAATATCTTTATTGTACAATGTATTCAGTCCATGCTTCATAATGTATGTTTTGGCTCTTTCTAAATGTGTGTGCTTTGGAGACTGAGTTCGATTAATAGTTAACGAATGGTTGTGTGCTTTCACGTACACAATTAGATAACACATTAATCTAATGTATCTTTTTTTAATGGTTTGAATTGTTCTTACATGACAAATGTTTGGTTGGGATATTACTTGTAAGAAAAGATAAACATATAACTGCAGCAATTACATTGGTCATGTCAAGTAATAGAGTAACGAGTGTCAATCCTACAAGCAATTGTGCCAAGGACCAACTACTACTAGACTTGGATTATTTGAGACCAAATAATTGATGATGATTTCTGAAATTTTAGTTTTTAACCATGCTAAATAGTATCATGTGACTCATGTAGTTGACTTTATCTAGTGGGATAAAATTTTGTTGTTGCTGTTTAATAAAAACAATAAAAATAACCGCAGCAACTTAGAGAACATGGTATCAATAGATGACTAGGATATGAATCTCTTTCCTCTTCATCCTATGCATCTAACTCAATCTGACATGAAAACTACAGCTATAAAAACTAAAGAAACACAGCATACAAATAGATGTATGAAATAAAAGAATCAAATTATATTAGAAACAGCTATTCAAACTGCATAGAGATCCCAGACAAGTTCATTGATCTTAGCCTAGAGGATTTTAGTTACACATGGGAAACAAATAAAATGAGAAGAAAGAAAAGGGCGGAAATCATTTAGCTGCTAAATCTCACTCCTTTTGAATCTCCAGAACGCTTATTTTCCACAATTCTCCAGATGATTTCCTATATGTGCCTCCAAGTCGCAAAAGCTCCTGAATAGCGTTGGGTTTGGAAACTGCACTGTATTTTAACACTGAGCGCTCTAAAACAATATCATTTTGTCTAGATGAGCTTATCAATATATTTGTTTTAAATGTTATTCAATCTCTGCATCATAATGCTCTGGGTCTTTCTAAACGCGTGCTATTGGGTGAGTTTGAGCACTATTTCATGAATGGTCTGCTTTTTGACAACCCTGAATTAAACGAGAAGGGAAGTCATATAACAAGGGGTAATAATATTTGTATGAACTTACTTTCATGTACTCATATAGATCAATAGATATCACATTGGTCTGACTAGTTGTATCTTGCTTATTCATTTGCGATTATGTTTAGAAATTTCTTTTGAAAGTATAATTGATGCTTATTAATTGAGATCTTGTTTCTTTGCATATTATTGATGCTCAATGGGAGCTCCACAAGCTGATCAATAACGTGACATATTTTCCTGAAGTACAATTTATATCTTCATTTCCAGATCCAGTTGTTGTTGGGATTAGGGAAAACTTTAATGTAATTCATACATACCTAATTTGAGTTATTTTTAAAATTTTGGTTTTTCTATTGGTGTTTGTGTTCCCCAATTAAAATAGATAACAAACAAAATAACTAAAAATGAATTGAGTAAATACCCTTATTATAAAAGAATATTTGTATAAACTCAAACAAAATTTGTATAAACCTTTCATGTAACAAAAGAGTTGTATAAGCTCTCAAACAATATTTGTGAGTAAACCGTATCATGTAACAAAAGAGTTGTATAAACTCTCAAACAAAAAACCACAGATTGGATTTATCCTTGAGCTATTCTAAATTTGTGTCTGGTTCATTATTTGGGGAGGGCAAAGCTTGTGGATCTGTGTTTTCTGGCCCAGCTTGTGGATCTGTATTTGATGTTGCCACAGATTCTTTCCCAACAGTCATAGTTTGCCCTTTTTTATACTCTGGATGCCGATAGTCTTGGATTTGATCACCAAATAATCCGAACTCCTTAGGATGTTTAAGACGTATTCTATTAACCTCCAGATTCATACCCTGATATCGTGTCCAAATGGATGATATATTAGGAAATATTGCACTATTATTAAAAAAACAAAATTGGGAGTGCTACATATTCACACTATACAGAACAATCAATCAAACAGCTTTTTGACCATATTAATAATAAAAAAATAAACTAATTACCAGAATAAAATAGAAAAAAAAAACAATTTATTAATGTGGGTGATTTTAGTCATATAGACATACTAAAGCGTCGTTTATAAAAAAGTCAAATTTATTTTTCGAGACATTGTTTGGTTCATGTTTTTCTTTCTTAAAAAAACTTAATGTGGTGTAAAATGTCACTACACTTGACGCTTCAAGTTATACACGTATAGCGTCAATAGAGAGTTGACGGTTTATACAACTGAGAGTCAAAAAATTTTAAACGGATCCTATACTTTGAAGCTGCACATCTCCCAACTTAAAAAACTAAAGTTATATAAAATTATAACTTTACGATGATGTTTGAAATATGATGATAGAGCATTACAAAAGAAGTTCTTTTTAAAAAATGGTAAAAAAAAAACATTTTTTTCTATTCCATCCCTTCCAAACATCCCAATGTACCATTTATAAAAATTAGAAATGGAAATAACAAAAGAAATATATAATAATGTTTGAAATTTCATGGTAGAGTATTACACACTAATATTGACTCATTAAAATTATAATTTTATATTATCTTTATTATGAAAGTTTTTTTAATTTTAATAAGCTAGACTTGAATATGCAATTAAAATTTAACATTCTATTACTGAATTAACTTTTCCGTGAAGTTATAATTTTATGTTATGTTTGCTGTAAAAGAATTTTGTTAATGAGCTAGATCTGAATATTGTGATTAAAAATTAACATTCTATTATTAAGTTAACGTTTTCATAAAATTACAATTTTATACTATCTTTGTTATAAAAGATTTGTTTTTAATAAACTAGATTTAAATATTGCGTTTAAAAATTATAATTCTATTACTAAGTTAACTTTTCAGTAAAATTATAATTTTATATTATCTTTGTTATAAAATATTTTTTTAATAAGCTAATTTGATTATTGTGATTAAAATTAACATTCTATTACTAAGTTAACTTATTTTTAATTTTATCTTCAATCATTAATTTAAATACAAAAGGAATTAATGATTTGCAGTCCAATAATAAAAAATTTATAAAAAAATGTAAATAATAAAACTTGTGTACTTAGACCATTGCTTGCAGGACAGTGGTTTTAATTTTAATATTAAAATCATTTGTTAATATAATATATCAAATTATTAGTATAAACATGAAATATTTATATTAATTTATTTTTATTAAATACAATTATATTAATTATACTAATAAAAAAATAATAAAATTAACGTGAAAAACGTTTTATAAAAAGAAGCATCATTGGTTGGACTAAGAGTAACAATTACAGTTAGCCATTAAGTTGTGGCTTGCTTGCAGGACAGTGGTAGTATGGAAGAAGGGAAGTTTTTGTGCATCACTGATGAATAACAACATCAAGCGTCCTATGTATCCACGTTTTACACCACATGATAACTAATTTTATTATTATTATTAAAATGTCCAAATAGATAGATTACTATTTATCACACTATTCTTAAACAAACAAAATTGTAAGTGCAAATAACAAGTTCAGCCATTCAATCAGGCCCATATTTTTTTAAATATAAAATAGCCCAAAAATTACCTGGAATGCAAATCCTCTGAGTTTAAACTTGGGTCTTAGGCAGTTGACGAAAATCCTTCTTCACGCACTGCACCCAGCATACCTAAAAAGTCACATTAAACCTAAGTAATTGAAAAGGAACAAAATCTAAGAAAGAGGTGAACAAAAATGTGCCCTTTTCACACAATACTACATTAAATGTACCAATTATTGCTACTCAAGAGAATAATACCATGTCAATTTCTCTTGAATGACTCTACATAAATATCTTACCATAAACAATATTTTTCTAAAATTTCAGAAAGTAATATAACAATGCACATTTCTAAAAAAGAATAGTGAAATAGTACTGTTGATTAGCTACCGTAATGAACAAATTCATGATTTCAATTGTACGTAGAAATAGAAAAATACTCCTATCATTTTAACGAAAAAATTCTCGAATTTTCCTTTAATACTGAGTTGAATGTTTTCATCATCATGTTATTATCATTTTTTATTTTGTATCGCGTTTTATAAACTCTTCATTTTAAGAGATACAATGGAGTAGTGTTAATCTTCAAGTACCTCTTATTAATTTAACATTAATTAGTTAGTTATGTAAGTTAGATAGTTAGTTAATTGGGTTTTACGCTATAAATGTTGCAATGGTGGAGACGTTAGTTTGTTATGGATTTTAGTTAGTGGTTACATTACAGATGTTGTCCTTTTCAAGTCAAACCAACACTTGTAAAGAGTTTCCCAACTTAAAAAACCGTTAAAATAAGAAGTTTTAGATAAGATATATAATAATAAAAGCATACTTTTAACACATTTTTAAAATTTAATTTAAATATACTCATATGTAAAATATTTTCATATTATCACCTAATTATAAATTATTATATATATAATAAAATTATAGACTTACGAAATCATTATTTTAAAAATCATATCTAAAATGATTTTTAATTATTCAAAATAATTAAAAAATTTACACTGATATTAATTCGTGAAAATTAACTTTATTTTTTATAATACACTTTTTAGTATATCGGATAATTTCATGTGAATCACATTAAGTAAGGTAAGTTTCACTCCACGCTTTAACTAATGAAATCCACTATCTTACACTATTTCATGTGATACCCAAATGATTTTTGTCATCAACAATTTTTATATGACACTATCTCACCAATTTGAAATCAACTGTTTTTAAAAGAACTTCAACCTATCCCATAACATATAATAGAGATTATGGTAGAAGAGCATGATAAATGAAAATTAAATATGTTAGCAAATCACGGATTTTGTGTTTCGATAACTCAAAGTCAATATGTTTGTCTTTAATTATATTTTTAAGTTTTTTGAAAAATAACTTGATCAAAATAAGTAATAGATAGGTGCTAGAGTAACCAACCAAACAACAATATATAAGATCAAGCCACCGTTAGTAACATACGATAACACAAGATCATATGATATTTAACAAAATATATTATTCAGTACAGGCTCTCATGAGCAACTATTTGGCTATCATTTGGAGATCTCGTAATGCTTCTGTTTTCAACGACGGTCTTCATGGAATATTTTAAATCAGATTCAAGTTTATTTTGTCTCTATTCTTAAAGTTGCAGTTGCTGTCAGAAATGACAGAATCTTGAGATTGGTTGCTTGGCTTCCTCCGAAGATGTCTTTTATCAAACTTAACACTGAAGGCAGTTTCTTTGGGAACCAAATATGAATGCTGAGTTGTTTGCAATTTACAATGGGTTGTCATAAAATCATCTGTCAGTGCTTGCTATTGAGTTTATCAGCGAAGGAGTGAATCACCATCATCCTTATGCAACAATTGTCAACACAATTCCAGACTTTCAGTTCCTACCTTGGCAGTTACATTTTCAAAACACATTACGTGAAGGGAATATGTCTGCAGATTTTCTTGCCAAGAGAGGATCATCTTCTCAACATTTCTGTTATCTTTCATACTTATCAAAAAAATTTAACAAAACATACAAGTTGATAGCACAACCCCACATGCTATTTAACAAAATATTAAAGTTTCTCAAAAGAACCTAATCTACAAAAAAAAATGTAGCATATCAACCTATCCAAAAAGAACCTTAAAAAACATACATGTTATATTACCTGCATTACAATTAGACTCCCTGGAATAATCACCAGTATTTAAACCAAATGGATGATCTACACAGTTTGGTAAGACAATCATTGATGATTATATAGATTTTATCGAATACAAACATAATACACATTTTTTTTTATAACATTCAATGAAAATAATAAAAAAAAAAGCTATTCTTAACATAAAAATAAATACAAATACAATACTCAACTTATGTTGATCCTGCTTTTTGATTTAAACTGATTCTCAAAAGTAAATTGTCTGGAAAATCCTTTACAATCACCAATATTAAATTTTCTTTCTTTTCTCCATGGATGTACATTCCCTTATTGATTAATCTAACTTTGAAGAATAGTTGTCTAAGAGGATAACCATAAATACATGACAATCTTCTATAGCTTGCATTAGAGCTAGTGAAATGTCATCCAACTTTTTAGACTGGTATGGTAGTTATATAGGATTTTAATTTCTTTTCCATCGAAACTTTATGAAAATGACTTGTGAAGTTCATATGGGTGTCATTTTTATTAATACTTGATATACATTTTTATTTTTCATTGAGTTTATGAATTCAAGTCCAAGAGGTTGAATCGAAGGGACACTATACATATGGGTGTCTTATTTTTGTGTTCAGGCTGTAACTGGTTATTGTATAGACAGTGCGGAGCTTTGACATAGGGCTTGTTTGATTACTTTGACAATTTGATCGTAAAATCAAGATAGCTCATCTTATATGTAAAATGGTTCAGAATAAAAAAGAACAAAAAGATTTCAAAGTAACTTCAATCTATCTTCAATTTGTTGCAAACAAATAAATCCGGCCAGACTATAAACAATTCAATTATTAAGCAATCTAAATCATAAAAATATTTATTTTAATTATAAATATTTTACTAGACTTTAAAATATATCGCTCATTATGATTTTATTATTTATATTCAATTAAGAGGTCACTATTCTCATGTTATCTAACATATGTAATTATATCAATAGTTGGAGACCTGTTTACTTCTCCCAACATCAAACTGAAAAATAGGTTTTCCCTATCAATTCTTCATGCTCAATATATACCCAAATGAAAATGCTATTTTATGTATGTATCAAGTTTATATTTTTCACAAAGACTGTAGCAAGCCCAGCAACAAAGCAAGATCTTTGTCTTTGTTCTCACGAAACCATCATGTGATCGAATCCTCCTCCACCTTATAGTACAGGAACCCGATTGACTCCAATATTATGAAGCAACTGTTGTAGCCAGCTACTAGCTGTTGGGTCTTCCTGAAAATATAAACCAAAACCATACAAAACGTAAACAACCTAAAAGCCTGAATCATCTCTTCAATTTACTTAACCAAGTCACTCCAATCCTATTGATTAAATCAATTTTTTATACTAATAATATCAATTACTCGAAGGCAACTCCTGAACGTAGCATCTCTTAACATGTCTGGAAGACAGGTTCTTAATGCCTCGCAAGCACTGTTTTGAAATGACCAAAGTTTTATTAGAAACTTGGGAAGAACGTAAAGGGCATGATAGGAGCACTTACAAAACTGGAGGTACTATCTACTAAACAAACCTCTGATTATCTGACAGACGAAGATAACAACGAATGATGTGCTTCAAAAGACGACATGAAGGTTGCTCAACAAGAGTTGCCACCATGTTTCCCAATACTCGGCCTACTGCATAAAAGCGGTCTGCTGTAGTGCAAATATATATCAAACCAATTTCGTCCAACAAAATTTTTTGAACTATAAAGGTTGCAACCTGCAGTGATGGAACTTTCATTACGCGCATATTTTCCTTTATACAATTAATTGATGGGCATAGAAGAGGTCACGAGATAGTTGCAAAAACAAACATGTGGCTTAGATTTACAGAACACCACCAAGCACAATACAAGAGTGAAACAAACAGGTTTTAGTTAAGGATTTAGATATCAAATATCAAGAACGGTATTTCTACCCATGTACTACAAATACTGTGTTGAGTTGCATTTTGATACGACCAAATATGTAAAGAAGAGTTTCAACAGTCCCGTGACAACCGCTAAAAGAGCGTATATCAAGACCAACAGTTCGAAAGACGGAAAAGGTTCTTAAAAGAATAGCTTCCCAAGATCGCATAGTACCTATTTATCTTATGCCAAGACCACTCTCCTTAGTGATAATCTCACTGATCTTATTGGAACAACCTTCACATGCATACATATTCATCATACATACCCAAAAAAATAGCTCAGAAAAATGAATAAGGAAAAAGAAATCACGTTCCATTCATCCAAACAAAATATTTTGTCAAACCAAATTGGTTAAAAACAAGATTAGTAAACTTAACAGTTTTTGACAATTCACTGCCCACTTCCATACTGCGCAGGCAAAGCGGAATAATCTCTGTTGCAAGAAGGAAACTTACAACTTCTGTATCATCAACCTGGTGAAATATCAACAGAAAGGAAATTAAAAACATGACAAAACTCAAGTATAAATGTACACGTGACAAGCAACAAAAACAACAATAGCTTCATCCCACTAGGAAAAAAAATCAACAATATCGTTAAGTGCTTAAAATAGTTCATAAAATTTAATTCCCAGATAATAGTGATGAACTCGTCCTAACAAGTTGGGTTTGTATGTCCCCTGTTATACCATAGAAAATTATCACAGGATTGAATTTGAAACTTAAACAGATATAATTGAAATTTTACATTAACATTATAAGACTACAACAAGACTAATTATCTGTGGCAACTAAACTGTTTGCACATCTAGCTGTGTTTGCCATAGATTTATAACAATCAATAATCAGTTGTTACTGTTTTTTAAAAATCACATATATTGCAGTATATACTTTCTTATGGAAAGGTTTTTTGTGACAATACTTTTACCAATTGAAATTATTCTCTTTTCAACATAATGTTGTATAAAAATTTATTCTTCCCCTAGTCAAGTGTATCCAACAACAAAATCAGCAAGGAGGTAGTACCTTCACCAAGGCACCAATGACTCCAAGACTGGTAAGCCTCAAATACTCAAATGGTCTGGTCTTACTTGTTGTATTAAGGAAGGGATGCAGATATAGAGGTATATGAGCTGCAGAAGAGAAAAGCTATGTTTAAAAAGAGTGAACAGACTAATATCTTTTTTCTACAAGTGATAATTTCAATGAGCAAAAACCCTGCTGAAATAAATATGATAATGTCAAAGCAATCTCCTTACATTTATATTAACAAGAACAAAAGAAAGAACCAATACATCTTTCAATTGCCCAAAAGTTTCTTTCCATGGATGCTTGTGAGAGTATATTGGCAGTAAAATATACAAGTATGACTGAATGCTGAGAAAGAACAGTTGTTATGACCTAAACTGCGTGAGAGAGAAACTTCATTTCCAAGCAAGAAAAAGTATTAGTTCTATGACAATATAGGCAATATTGAGAGAGAGCAAGTTGCATTTGAAATTAACTGCATGATTCTGTTTTACACACAGAAAAGTTTTTAGATTTTAAATGGTCTTTTAACCATCATTCATGAATTTTTGGTTTAACAAATTATTTCTTAATTTTTAATTATTTGGCAATTGGTTGCTATATATCTTATAACAATTTTAAATAACTTAAAAGAAACTTACTAGAGAGAAAAGAAAGAAAACTATTACTAGGAAATGATAAGATATCATCAATCATTTTATATTTATTGAACATATACTGTGCAAAAGCAAAGTTTGGGAACAACATCAACGACAACAAAAAATCCTATCAGGTGAAGTAAGCTACATGAGTCGCGCATCGCCATTTGACTTAATTAAAGAGCAAATTTTCAAGATATTATTTATCATAAAGTCCCTCTTAACAACTTTCGTTAATGTCGTTCTTGGTTTAAAACCAGCTTATTTTGTGTTCAAAACCAGCTTATGTTCAAAAACTCCTTGAGATGACTTTCATGAAAAAAATCGCCCCTTCCTTAAAAAAGGTAAAATCCAACATATCACTTGATCAATCACCATCATAATAAATAATGCTAAAATGATAACTAGAATAGCAGACAGAAGTTCACAGTTTTTCATATGAATAAGAAAAAATATCATTACCATAGAGGAATTGCATCCTTGTATCAAGGTGAGATGCCACACACTGTAAGAAATCCATGATAGAAAACGAAACAGTTAGCAAGAATGCGTTGAAGAAAAGGATAAAAAAAAAACCCAACAGAGTATAATATATGTGACTGGACTCATCCCCAAACCTTAACCAACTGATTTTCAGAGTTAAAATAATATTTGGGGCATATAGAAAGTGTCTATCGGTTGAACACAAGATATCAATTCTCACCTGAAGAAGAGCAAGAGCATTGCACACTCGATTTGATTGTGCTGGAGTAAGGTTTGGTGGTGAAATAACAGGGTATATAGAAACTATTTCCTGGTAGAAAATAAAAAATAACATAAAATACTAGTAAGAAGACCTCTTAATTGAGGGGGAAAAGTAAAATAAATAAATAAATAATAATAATAAGGGCACTTTTTTGTTTAAAAAAAGTGTTCTATAAAACAATTTTGCACTACTCAACAATCAATTTATCGTCCAAAATCTATTTAATTGTAAAATTTGTTTCTAAAACAAGTGTGTTAAAAACCAAAAATAGAAACAGCTGGGATATGTTTTCTCATACTCTTGTTTCTGTTTTCTTCTAGTGCTCAATTGTTTGGGAAAGCAAAATTCGGTAAGAGGAGAACAAAATTTTAGAAAAGAGAAAAATATTTGAGAATATTCATGAAACTCGAAGATTTGAAAGAAACAAGGTCCAAGAAAGTCCAAGCCTCAAAAGAAGCATGAAACGAAATATTTATTCATATGAAATATAAAATGCATGAAGGAATAAAGCAAAAAAAAAAAAAAAAAAAGGGAAGCGAAGTGAGAATGAATATGAAATGTTAATGCAAGCATACCTGCAAAAGCGCAGCCATAGTACCAAAAGAATTCCACAATAATGGAGCAAGATCCTGAAATAACTCTCTCTTCTAAAAAAAAAAAAGAGTTAAAGCGTATGAGGGTTGAAACAACGAATACATGCATGAGATAGAGAACGGAGAGTGGAACGTTATAGTATTTTAGAAGGAGAAAGAAAAAAAATCCCTAAACGACGGAAGGTACCTTGGAGAGTTCATAAAGAGCGTTTTCTCGGAGAACGGGGTTGCTGAGTTGGAGAACGAGGTGTTCCATAGACGCTATCCTGCGATCATTGGTAGCAGAGGAAGAAGCGCCGCTCAAGGAGATGATGGATTGGGGCAAATTCGCCATTCCACACTATCACCAATTACCAAATTTTCTCTGTGTATGAGTATTACGGACATAACGTCAATCTTCCTCATTATATATGCGTAACGCATGCGACCAAATTCTTCGACACATGCTTTGCTTTGCATGCCAGTGAATGCCAATGCAGACAAAAACGGCTGTTTGTGCCACTACTACCATCTTTCCTGTCATTTTTATTTTAATTTTTTTAATATTAAATATTTCTATAAAAACTATATTCAAATATTTATAAATAATTTAAAATAAAAATTACATTCAAATATTTTTTTAATTTTTTAAAAAAGCAGACAAAAATATAAATATAATGCAATTGCTATTTTAACTTATTTATAAAATTTATTATCATATATTCTTTATCTAATATATTTTATTAAAAAAATATTTTGTTAGTATTATTTATTTTAATTTTTAATGCTCAGATAATTTATCTATT
>JAMLFT010007314.1:0-14976 GCA_026544285.1 Pachyrhizus erosus
AATTAAAAAATATAATTTTTTTAAAAATAAATATATTAAAATTATGACAATAATATATAATATTAATATTTTTATAAATTATACTTAATTTTTATTAAACAAAAATTATATATAAATTAATAATATTAATATTAAAAAATATCACAGTGATAATCATATAATGAAAAAATAGTGATAACAATAATAAGTAATAATATTAATGATGACAATAAAAAAATAATAGTGTTAATAATAATAATAATAATAGTGATAATAGCAGTGATAATAGTGTTAAAAAAAATTATTATTGTTAAAGACAGTAAAATAATGTTCTTTAAAATTATAAATTAAATTCATAAGTTTTTAAATTTTATATTTAAAAATAAAAAATTATATTTAATGTTATTATTTAAAAGTAATAATTAAAATAAAAAAATAAATTTTATAAAACCTCCAGACACTAAATCATACTAGGATGCTTGTTCAATCCAATATCGAATGAAGTTACTAACTAAAGATGTATGCCAGCGTGTGTTTGAAGCTCCTATACTTATGTGATAAATACGCATTAAACAACAAAAAGATTGTGATTCATCTTTCAAAACATTGGAAAAATCGTATATAGTTTTCGTCAAAAAAGCAACTCTCGGTACTTGATCTCATTTTATTCATAATCTCGATATTTATAAGTTATGATAAAATACTATCAATTCCATGTTAAGTTTGAGAAAATTGTGTTCTAGAAAAATAGTTGCAAGCAATAAAATTCAATTAAAAATAGGAAAATAAAAATAGCCAAGTGTCGGGTCATTGGCGAATTTTTCTAAGTTTTCCATAGAGAGTAAAACTTAACGGAGAAAGGTTGATAATAATATTAAAAAATATGTTTTAGATAAAGAGAAAAGATGTAAGGATAATGACGAAATATTGTATCGAAAGAATATTATATCGTAAAAGGCATTTGGAGGAAAAGAAAATGGTTAACTGACAAGGGCATGAAATGTTATAAATATATAGTTTAATTTTAGTCCCATATTCGAATTCTGAAATATCTAGATATAAGACTATTTATATCAGAAGAAGTTGTATCAGTCGTTAATAGGATAGAAACTAGAAGACATGAAACAATTAGATTGAGTTATTAGATCCGCAGACACTTGATGTGATCCGATTGATATTGGAAAAGTTTGATGATAGAAACTTCAGATTCTGGAAGATGTATTAGAAGAAGTTGACCCTTAACGAGGTAGAAGCTAGAAGACATAAAACAGTTAGATTGGGAGTTGCTAGATCCGCAAACACTTGGTGTGATCCGGCTGAAGTTAGAGAAGTTTGATGGCAGAGACTTCAAATTTTAGAAGATGCAGATAGAAGACTATCTGTATCAAAAGAAGTTGTATCAACCCTTAATAGGGCATAAGTCAAAAGACATGGAGCAGTTAGACTGAGAGTTGCTAGATCGACAGACACTTGGTGTGATCTGACTGACGTTGGAGAAGTTTGAAGACAAAGACTTTAGATTTTGGAATATGCAAATAGAAGACTATCTGTATCAGAAGAAGTTGTATTAACTCATAATGGGGCAGAAATAGGAAGACATGGAGTAGTTAGACTGAGAGTTACTATATTAGCAGACACTTCGTGTGATCCAACTGACCTTGGAGAAGTTTGATGGTAGAGACTTCGGATTCTAAAAGATGCAGATAGAAAACTATATGTATTAGAATAAATTGTATAAGTTAGACTTCAGAGTTACAACAAATAAGTTGAGGCTTTATATTACTTCAACTGGCCTTTAAGAATAATTGATGATGAACACACTACACTAAGTGGTAATGTAAATCAAACTCCAAGTGAAAAAATTGTTAGAAATATGTAGTTTGATTTTAGTCTCACATCGTGTAAATGAGGGGAGACATTACTCATATATTTTTATATAAACAACCCCTTGTAAACCTTTTGGAGACACACCAAATAATATATACTTCCCAGTGTAGTCGTGGACGTAGACAACATACGTTGTGTGTCGAACCACGTTAAGTTTTTCAGTCTTTTTTCAAGCTATTTTAATGTTATATGTAATTTATAAAAATAGGTATAGAAATATAATTATTTTATAGTTTTTGAACATTGCATATTTTCTATACACTATTATGCTACATCGATGACACTTCGATTTTATGGAAACATGTATATTTTTGTTATTTTTAATCTTCAAGTATATTAGAGTTAATTGTTATTCTTTATATTATCGTAAATATCTTCCTATAGCTCCTTATTTTCTTTCATTTATGATTTGTTTGATAGTGTTATTAAATTATTTACAAATATAATTGAAACAAATTGTAAATGTTCTTAGCGCAAGTATTGATGTTTGTTAACCAAAGCCGTTATCTTTGTTTATTTGAAATCGGTATTTGAAAAGAAAAACAAATATTGTAATTAAAATTGAAATACTTGTCAAGATTGAGTTTTAAAGATAAACTTTCTCAAATTAAAAACACGCGTAGTTGGTAGTTCAATTAAAAGAGCTTTGAAAAGTATTTGGTTGATGTGAAGTGTCCTAATTTTAAAACTTTGTTTGATATTTTTTAATCTTGAATCAAAATTCTTGATCAACACTGAAAAATTAGCTGGTAAAACAATGAATTCTATCAATTAAAAAATCGACTAAAGGAAAAAAATTGCTTTAGAATTGAAGTATTTAAAATTTAGTAGAATTGGTGTCATCTAATGTGAAAATCAACTATTTTTCACTGTTAGCTAAATAAAAAGGTTAATTAAATGCGGATAAGTTCAGTTTGACTTTACAGTATTAGTTGAATGGATAGCTAAATGTGGGAAATGCTTATTTGATAAGGATAAGATGATTCTCCATGATTCTAAAAGTTTTATTTTTCAAATATTAGTTATGGGATTTTTCAAAAAAAATATTAGTTATTGGAAATAGTAATTTGAAACTAACAGAGATAGTTTCCTTAAAAATAAGAAGTGATTATCAATTATTTAAAATTCAAAATATAGAGCTATTAACATATGTAAGATGGAGATGTAATTAGATTTTAGAAGTTGTTATAAGTAATTATTAGAAGATTGGACAACCATAATTAACTTAATTTACATAAATTAGTTAAATGTAACTATTAAAATTAGCTAAATTAGTGTAAAATTCAATCACGTTTTAGGTAATTACTAAACAAAACAATGTGGTAGATTAAAGTAATTAACTTCCTAGCAATACAAATGAGTCTTGCACCTAATTTTTAGGACACAAGTCATCATTCACACATTAGCCTTTATATTTATCTCTTTTCATTTATCATTTTCTTTTATCACTTCTTTGTACAATTTTTATGTTTTTACTTTTATGCAAATTCAGTTTTCATTCACTCTTTAATGCTAAGTATTCTCTAAAGTAGCTTAAGAACTCATTTGCTAAAAGATTAAGATCCTTTTTTGACACAGATAATCTAATTAGTAGTAAGATGTGTGACATACAAAAAGACAAGACATATAAGGTTTTCATGACAAAAGGAATTAAGAGACCCAACTTAAGAGAAAAAATATACTCAAGGCCTATTGTATGCTAGATGTCAATTATGCTGCAAAAGACAAATAATGCCTACTTTATAAAAGACACATGATGTCCATCGTATGAAGAACACTCACTATTCATCATTGTAAGGGCACTTGTTTCTTGATATTTAAGAATGAATGAATGTTAAGACAGAGGATCAAAATAACCCTTACGTTCTTTAGCCGACTTAATTATAATTTTGCAAGGACATTTTATGTTTACAACATAATAGTCAAAGGTATCTACTACCTACATTGGCTTTAGTATGCATAAAGCATCAACTTATACACTTAAGAAACTCAAAACACATATATCAAATAATTAAAAACCAAAAAGATAAAATACTAAAATACCTTTGACTCTTAAAATAAAAATTCCACTTGATAAGTTAACATTATAGAGCCACAAAGAAGTAAAAGAAAGGTCCCATATATATGTTAACAATTGGAAATAGAGAGTTTAATCATCATAATCATCAAATAAGCATAACAAAGTAAACATCTTATATCAATATTAACTATTAACCAGAGAGACAATTGTTGTTTTACTTGATCCCAAATCCACAATGGTTTATTAGGCTAGCCCATTCACCAAACATTCCTAATCATTGATAATATTGTGGATATATCTCGAAGAACAATGAGATCATGATTATTATTAACAAATAACTAACTACAATTAAGACAAAGGACAAATATAGGACCTTTACATGTTTTTACTAAAATAAACAAATTACATAAATTTTGAATAATTAAAATACTTAGCCCATTTTTATAAGAAAAATGAAATGTATCGTTAAACTCAAACAAAAGCTAAACACAATAATCATTTTGTCTTGTATATAATGCATGTAGTTTGAAGCTTTGTAGGATTGAGATGCATAACATTGTCTTTTATGAAACAAAGTGTTTCAAGGATGCTGTGAAGATAAGTCAATGGGTTATTGTTAAAAGGTGTGCCTTCTTATCAAAAAGAGAACAATAGTGTGCTTTTTGAACAAGAAAGCAACTTTGTCGTCTACTACATGTTAATAGTATGAGAAAAGGAAAACATATGAGATGTTTTATCTTATCAAAATGATTAGTGGTATAAAGCCTTTAAATATTGCATATAATGTCCCAAAAACACTTTTCTTTAACAAAGATGAAGGATGAGGAAAAGCACCATAAAGAGCCCTTAACAATTATCTTAAAAGGATACTTATAAATAATAGAGTGGTTAGAACTACGAGAAAAACTTTTGATGAATATATTGTATTGTGTTAAAATCCTTTACCTTTAAGTCTAAAACTTTGAGTGACCTTTATCTTATCTTTCTTCTTAGTGAAAAAGTTAAAGCCTTAGAGGGCTTTATGTTCAAACAATACCTAATGTTTTGCTTGCAGAAACAAGTCAAAGGATTCTCTAAGTGTTGACCTTGAAAAGGCTTGTTGAAAAAAATACTTAAAATCTAGTTATGGTTTGCAAAATCTTGATTGTGAAACTAAAGACTAAATGTTATCTCGTGTTGAAGATGAAGAAATATAAAAACCTTCATATTTTGGTTTTTCTATCTTTTTATCTTTCTCATATTATTTTAGTCTTTGTTTTCTCTAAGACATATTTGTTTTTTTTATAAGTCTTAAATGTTGTGTAAAAAAATGAAAAAAAATCTATGCTTTCATAAAGTTTGTCTATATAGGCTATATTTTTTTTCTTTTACAACTAATAACAATAAGATACAAATATTTCACCTATCTCTAATGATAAGGTATAAATAGTCAACTTATCATAATACTTCAAGAACAATATAAGTTAGTTAATTTTAATTAACTATATTATAAATTTAATTTTTATTTCAAAAATATCCATAGAAAGTAGTAATAATATTTTATAATACTATATATAATTAAAGAGATAACTTTTTCCTACCAATGGATGAATGTGACTTACATTATTATTAGACTAATAAATACATCCACTTACATGGAGAATTAACAATTAATACATCTTACGGTGAGTCAATATTTTTTATAATTAGAACAAAAAAATGAATGCATATGTTTCTTATTCAAAATACTAGAGGGAGTAATAAGGTACACTTATATAAGATATGTTATTTATCTTTCTTTGTCCTTTTGACTTTAATTCATATTATCTTAAACATCATAGTCTTCTTAAGTTACATTCCAACATTTTGAAACACAAAGAACTACCATTAAAGAATAAGTGTATTTCTATTAATCCATAAGGTGTGTCTTCACCATCTCTTAGGCATGTAAAGAAGTAACAAAGAATAAGAGAAAATAAAACAATTTTCAAGATAAGTTTTATAGTTAGAAACATACTTAAGTCTCACATCATGGAAAAGTAACTTCCCACCATTAATTTTTTTTTTAATTTTAGACCCATGGCTGGAAATTTATTTTTTTTCTTTTTCCCCTTCTATTTCTTTATTTACCCCTCCTTTATAACACATACAATTAAACCCTATTCCAGTTACCACCTCTTGATCTTCCTTGCCATAGACAATTATGACATTGTTGACATTATTGCCATACACATACACATACAACGTTGTCAACTTTCCTCTACCAGAATGACCATGACATCGCCACACACAACCATAATGTCACTATGCATGACCATGAGTACGGTTTTCTTCGACAATGCTCGTCCATCATCTAAATGGCACAACCCATAAAAAATACAACATTGGACCTTAAGATAGGGAAACATAATGGTGTCATTCACCTCTAGAAGAAATAAAAAAACAACATAAGGAACAATAAATAAAAAAGATGATATTATCATGAGAGAGTGATCAAATGAAATAAAATCACTCATTATCACAATGGCACACAGGTGTTTTGAGTGTGAGAAATGGATTTACGTGTGGCAACATGACTAGGCAAAAAAGACATTGAACTTCACTAAAGCAGTGCAAGTGAAAAAGTGAAAGAGAAGCAAGCAATGAGAAAAAGGAGAAGGGAAGAAAAGAAAAAGAAAGGAGAAGAGCAACAAAAGGTTAAAAAGAAAAGAGATACAAGCTACCAAAAGAGCATATAATTGCAAGGAGATAGAAAAACCAAAAAAGAAAAAATTGAACCATCGATTTAAAATTTATTTCATCTAAAACTAGAAAGTTAATTTCTCACGGTGAAAACCTTGAATAATTTTCATACCGTGGAACCCAACTTCAAACTAATTAACTTATACTTTCGTAATTTAAGAGCAAAATTACATTCAGCAACACCTTTGCATCTCAAATTTTATGTGATTAAAGATGAAAGTGAGGGATAAACAAAAAATATAAATCATGTGCTATTATACTATTCCAAAGACATATAAGTTATTTAAAAAATAAAATATTCAATATTATACAAACCAACAAAACTCAATAATACCTTTTCTTTTGCCTTTAAAAGTAAATAATGAAATTAAAAATCATTAGCATCCTTGGATTATCATTTTATGCGATTGAGGAGGAAGGAGAGGGCAAGTGAAAAGAATGTTGTATTATACAATTATAAAGACAAATGTTTCTAAAAGAATTAAAATGTTCAATATATCACAAACCAAATTAATTAAAACTCATAATAATATTTTTTTAAACTATTTCACATATTTATTTAAATACTAATTTATTATATAAAGTCATTTTTATATAATATACTTATATTATAAATTTGAATATTTAACTTAAAATGTTTTACTTTCTCTACTGTCTCAATTAACTTTTATTTATAAAAATCACTAATTATCACGTATGCACTAAATTATCATATGTATACCATTAACTACCAAATAAATAGATAACACGTCACAAATATACATGCATCAACTTTAACTAATATCTTTTAATAATAAAACTAAAATCCTAGACAATTTTCACTTTCAAAAATTATTTTAAAATTCTAATACTTTCAAAGGCATAAATCCACTTAAAATCATTATTGTTCCTAATTAGATTATCACATGCACATCATCAACTATCATATATGCACTGAAATATCATATCATCTATGTGTACATTATTAACAATCACTTCAACAAATAATGTGTCACATAGAAACAAGCATCATCTTAAACAAAAATATCTTTTAATTGCGGAACTTATATGATGAATAATTTACACTTTCAAAAATTATTTTAAAATTCTAATACTTTTAAATATGTAGGAAACAAGTAAAGGAAATTACATGTTCGAGGATCAAAATTATTGTCCACCCAATAAAATTTACATCAGATGGAATTTAAGTTGTTTAATCTATAATAAAAGAAATTAAATCATAAGAAATTTGAATCACTTTATCTAAAAATATTTAAAATGGAAAAAATTAATCGAAAGTAATTAAATTTCCAACAAGGAAGGATTATGATATAATATACAAGACAGACGGACATTTTTACTGTCAAACAAGGTCTCAGTCGCTTAGAATCCTGCGGCGGGAAGAGCTTCCAGACTTCCTGCTTGCGGCAGTGCTACGCAGCGCCTCCTGTCTACTCGTGGCGCATTCTATATATTCATGCAAAGGGGGAAGGTGTTCTTTTTCGCCGTCATTAGGAACTTGCCCTCGAATAATCTGTCACATCCATTAATACATGCTTTTAAATAATTAGTGTTTTTAAGTTGTGCATCACTTTATATAATTAAAATTCATAAGAAATAAATATTTTAAATATATAATTATATTTTGATCTTAAAGTGAACAACTTAAATTATAAGATAAAATTATTTTTAAATATGAATAATTCCTTGCGAAAACTATTGAAATTTAGTTTATGGATCAACATAAGAAAAGAGGATAGATTAAAAGAGAGAAACTGTTAAGAAGATGAAATATGTAGATACAAGCTAAAAAATGATAGTGAGAACTATAGCTTCCAAATGGGGTATTCTAAATTTCTTATTTATAATGAATATTGGTTAGATATCCTTGAAAACTAATTAAGACCGGAAATTGAAAAATAAAAATATTTATACCTTCGATGCCCACGCTCGTTCTGCTTGCTGACAAATATCTCTAATATCTCTTCCAGACATACTGAAACAATAAGAACCGATGAACAGGGAAGGAGTGACAAAAAAATAAAGCAAAACATCTTTTAAGACAGTGCAAAACAACTTAGAAGTGACTGTAACTTAAGGAGCATGTTGAGGTTAGGAAAAAGGCTTATGAATGGTAACATAATTTTAATGATTAAAGAATGGTGGAAGTCAAAATAAGAGGTCAATATATCTATACACTTCCCTCATGTTCTACCTTCTTGCTTTCACTACCCACCAATTTGTAAACGATAACTAAGGTGCGGAACTCAGAAGTTAGCCCAACTTACTCTTCTGTAACTCTTGCAAGTTCATCTAGTTCGGGTTTGGACAGGTGCTTTGCATATTTGGATGCTATTTCCTGACGATTCCGATGATCAGGTAAGCCGAAAGTGATCATACTATCAAACCGACTGCAGGCAGAAAGAGAAAAAAGTTAGGATGAGATCCCTGTATGATTGACCGTAAACTTTGCAAGCTATAAAGCAATTGGCATTCAAGCTCACCTGATTAATGCAGGATCAAGGTCTTCCTTTCTATTTGTGGCAGCAATGACAACTACTTTCTTATCCTGCTCAAAGCCATCTATCTGCAAAATTTGTTCCATCCGTTGGTCATATTGCATACAAAAATAAACTTTCAGCATGTTTTATTTACTTTGGATGAGTTATTCATAAAAGAGCTTACACATAACAAAGATTTATTCTAGATTTAAGAGATATCAAGCCGTTTACTGCATAATTCGAAATTAAGTCCCCCCATTACTTGGATCCAGTAAAAATAAAATATCAATGTTATAAAAAGCTAATCCAAACAACCACCAAAATTTGCCCCACTAGATGGTATCGGTTACTATAGCAATCAACACTGCGGAGCCCTCTTAAAAATCAAATCATAAACTAATCTTGAAGAGTACATATGATGCTAAATATGAACTCGCAAGCTGTAAACAAGTCTTCCCAAACTCTTCACCATAAATAAAACTTCTAAAACTCTAGCACACAATCATTTTCTATTGACGAAAGGTATATAACGCCATTTTGTGTATCTTAAAGCAATAACCAACAAGATTAACCTGTCGCAATAAGACTGACAATATTCTACGTGTAGCTTCATGCATTTCATTGTCACGAGCAGCAGCAAAAGAATCGATCTGTATCCCACAAAAGAAAGAACGCAAACAACATGTAAAGAAGTTTTATGAAAAAACAATAAGAGACACAAAGCAACTCCTTTATCCACATTTCTCATTTTGTTACCTCATCCAGAAATATAATAGCACCATTAGGAAGATTGTTCGCTAGCGAAAACACTTTCCCTAGAAGGCGTTCACTTTTACCGTAGAACTCGGACATTATTGCCTCAAGTGGAACATATAGCAAAGGGACACCCTGCCAAATCAAGTTCGCCGATTTCAGTTCATTGTATATTTGAGTGCAAAATACAAAATTCTACTTGATTTACCCCACATAATTTAAACTATATTGCAGACATGCAAGAACCAATTAATTATATTAAACCAAACTGAAAGCCATAAGCATCATTATTCAAGCTAGCACAAAAAGATACAGAATTTCCGTTTATGTGGCCATGTTGAATGGCAATTACACATAAGCTCAGAAACACAACTCCCCCAACCAAAGATGTAAGTATGAGATTTGATCAATCTCCTTTCCCTTACCCCAAAATCTTAGCTGGCAAGCCAGCTCTATCACTGAGCCCCAAAAAATTAAGGGCATTTACATAAGTCTATTTCATTTGTGAAAAAATAATTGTCCCAGTCACCCACCCACCAGTTCCTCATCGAAGTGATACATTCCCCATCCACAAATGAAGTCTTTTTGAAGCACCTAGAGTTCACATGTAATCACTATTCACGGTGACCAACTGACCACAATAACATTTTTAAAGCATAGCTCTGGAAGATATAAAGTCAAACATTTATGTCTGGCCAAGAGTAAAACACAGAAAATCACAATCTGAAAGCACTAAACTATGTAGAATGAAAACATATACACATACAGAATAAGGATATATAGTGATACTAATAAACAATTAGTCAATACATGAAGCAGTTTTCCCCATGAAAAACACAAGATCCAACTTTCTGGTAAATGAGCTAAACAACCAATATTGACATGCAAGTAGAACATATCCAGTGTACCCAACTTTACATCATACATAAGCCCCTTAAATGTTGCTTCAGGAATAGCTATAATGTGTTTTTTTTTCATTGGTAGAGGAGGCAGGATATTCAGAAGCCAGTTTGACAATAAAGCTAAGAGGTAAAACTGTAAAACATTTAAAAGCCACATACCGCTTGATTGGCGATAACACGAGCACAGGAAGTTTTCCCTGTACCTGAAACCATAAAAATGTGTCATTCAAACATCACATATAATGTTAATAATGAAAATTAAAGGTTGCACTGTTGAAACCTAGTAACTTATTGATACAAGCCTATCTCGTGCAAGTACTCCTATTATAGATTTGAGATCAAATCCTCTTCAGGGAGGGGATGATACAAGTCTCTCTCATGAAGATGAAGACATGGAAGATTGGAAGATTGAAGGTCCTCTTACTAAAGCAAGAAAGAGAAGACTTGAAGAGAAGATTGGACTTCTTTTGAACTTCTCTAAGTCTAAGCCCATTGGACAATCTTTGAACCCAAGCCCAACATGTCCATACTTAGTTTAGATTGGTTTTTTGGGCCAATGTATTTAGGCCAAGTAGTGTAGAGAGTATTTTGGATTGTGTTTCCATTTAGGGCTTGTATTTGTGGCCCATTTAGTCATAGGATTCTCAACCAAAAGAGAATGTTTCATTTGGCTTGTGCTTTCTAGAGTTAGCTTGTGGGCTTCTAAGCCCAAATCGAGCTTCTTCTCCAAGCTACATGAGTTAGCTTCCTTGGCAAGCTAGGTTCTAAGTAGCTTCCCTTGCAAGCTAGGATAACTTTCTTTGCAAGCTAGGTATTAAGAAGCTTCCCTTGCAAGCTAAGATAGCTTCCTTTGCAAGCTAGGCTCTAAGTAGCTTCCCTTGTAAGCTAGGATAGCTTCCTTTGCAAGCTAGGATCTAAGTAGCTTCCATTGCAAGGTAGGATAGCTTCCTTTGCAAGCTAGAATCTATGCCTATATATGGTTGTAAAAATCAAATTATGAAAAAACCCTTTGAATCATTTTTGAATGAAATCTCATTAAGAATCATTAGAATTGTCTATCTAATTTCTAGTGAATGACTTAGATTCCTTATCAAAGCATATAAGCTTTGTGGTGGATTCTCTCCTTCCTTATCTTGAAGTCTCAATTCAAGTGACGGAAACCAATTCTTTTCCCTAGTTCATTGCTTATTTTTGAAGATTTCACATGTGAAGATAAAGATCCTTGGAGTTTAACTTCATTTGAACCTTGGAGCTCATCACTTATCATTAAATTGAGATTCCAACTTCAAAGAGAATCAGTTCAACAGATGCAGTTTCTTATTAAAACAGTGGCATAATCTACTAAATACCTAAGACCCAGTGCATGAAATAACAGTACTTCAAACTTTGGAGATCAAAGGTACATTTCATATGCCAAATGTGCACATAAATGAAATGATTGTTAGAATGTATCAAAATATCTTAAAAGTATCTCAGATTATAATCAAAATTAGTTTTCTTATTTACCATTATCTCTAGGATTGGTTGTCATATTTTCTTATGATTTATTCCCCTAATAAACTAGGATTATGATTAGTTTAAAGTTGTGCAGACACATTTTCTCCACACATATCCGTATTCTATTGAGTGTCATGGGGTGTCCCAGTCAGTTTCCAGCCTCTCTCAACAGCACCTGACTCGCACCACCTAGCTCATCCCCAATTTGCACTTGGTTCATTGATTTTGGGTCCTGTGCACCCTCGTTTGGGTTTCTATGGCTGTTTGGCACTATTCCTCTCTCTTTTTGTTGACCCATGAACTCCTTGGTCAAACCCACCCTCTCTGGTATGAATCATGCTTTATGGGAACAAGGAAATTGACTTAGCTTTGTGGCTTTCCCAGAAATATGAGTCTGGCCACACAGCTTTCCCAGAAGTATCAGTTTTCCCATCCTAGCTGGGAAGGATAGACGGACAGACAGGTTTGGTGAAGGTCATGACAAGGGTGCAGTGAATACTGTGACGGACATATTTTTATCGTGTCCAGATTTTTATTTTTATTTTTTGGGGCTTGGACACACCACGAACACAACTCAAACAACCGGATACGTAGTGGATACTTATCTGTTTTATTTATTATGATTATAAAAAAAAATTAGAAATCAACCTAAAAGATTAGATTGTAAAAATTTCTGTTTAAAATTAACCTATTTTGATAACCTCTCACAAAACATTATGCCTTCTTCTCTTCTATTTACGTTTACAGTCTGCCCCTTTTACATGACACCAACCATTCATGTTCTTTAGTACAGCTAGCGTTACTAAGTCTCATGTTAATGTCACTGATTATTTCTAATATATTTGTTAGTATGATCCTTTTGTGTACTTTTTATTTGCTAACATGCTCTGTTTTTGTGTTTCTTTTATTGTCTCTATTATTTCTATTATAAGAATAATAGATAAATTATACAAACTTGTATGCATAAAAGTGATTAATAATTTTAAGCATCTTTTTAATAATCAATATTTTTTATGTAATCACTCAAAAACGTGAAACTTAGTTATATTTTAACTTTGTCGATACAAATAATGCTAATTTTAATTATCAATTTAAATTTTTGACATAATCATACTATATATGTGTGTGTCATGTCCTCGTGTCGAATGTTTTAAATTTTAGTTGTGTTTCCATGTCGTGTCTCCTGTACGAGTCCGTGGTTCCTAGCATCTTGTCATTCTGCATTTTAGTTTTTTTAAATGGTTTATTTTTAACAAGTTTAAAGCTTAATAAGCTTTAACTTTAGAGACGTTGACTAGCGATAAAGGTCTCCCACCATGTAAAACTAATGACTGTCCTTTAGATATAATATTTTTTAAGAGAGTGGTTAAGATTTTTAAAGGTTACCTGCTGGAAAAGTTTTTATATACCATTTGCAAAGAACATTAAGTCGACCTGGATTATTTATTGGCTCCACTTATCAGAAACATCAAGTCACTCTTAAACCCAAATGCCAACCCATGAACCTGTAATCGAAGTATACTATTGCTATTGTTGTCGTCTTCTAGAGACGCCATTGCAAAGTACATAACCAATACACCATTTGAAATGCTTGATTAGATTTAGATCCGTAACACGAATCCAATAGCCCTTATTAGAGAAGACATTGGAAGTCGTTGACAAAGCGTTCCATCACTTATTTCTAACCTTCCAACAAAAGGGGTTGATGAAGTTCAACCACTTCTTGGTCCTCTCCTTTCCTAACCTAGATGAAACACATTAACCTCTATTTTTGCCAGTGTCATTCTTGGTTTGAACACAGTAAGTTTCACCAGACGGAAGAAATTTTTTACCAAAGAATTCATTGTTGTCTTGTAAATTGCAAAATAAAATACACCCTTTATAGTGTACATATGCGTTGAACCAGAAGCATGGTGCAGTTCTGTTGGCATTGTTGTGTTAGTTTAGGAATTATGTTGTGTTTTTTTGTTTTTTTGCATGACTTCAGTGGTCCATTTCCAACCTCTAGCATGATCCATTTCCAATTCTTTGCGTTTTATCCACTTGCCAATTCTTTTATCTTCTTTTTCTAAATTAAACTTGTATTTTTTCTTTGATTTTTTTCAAATCCTCTGACGTGGCTCCTATTCATGTGTATATTCTACAAATATTAATTAAATTTAATTGTTTACTTTTATAAAAACAAAATATTTAAAAAATCATTAAATTTTTTATTATCATTGAGAAATATGTTTAAATAATTCAATATACATAAGCAAACTAGACTGAAAAAACAATTAGTTGAGCAATACATGGAATTCTTTTCATATAAATTTATAGTATAGGAATCAATAACAAAATACATTTTTCACACATAAAGTGACATGATTATGTTAATTTATACTTTTCTATATTTTGAAAGGAAAGACTTTTTAATTCATCATTTTAACTTCCAAAAAGTCTTTAAAATATTTCTTTAAAAATAGTAATTCATAATTATATTTATTCATTTGTGTTTCAGGTCAAAAGATGGCAACATAATTATTTAATGTAATTAAATTATTTATTATATTGTAAATTGAATATTATAATATACAAAATAATAAAACATAAAAAAATCACTAAGAATGAACAAACAAGGCCAATATACTATACACATAAGGTGAAATAAAGGTAAAAAATTATAACAATTCAGCATTTGCATTTTGTGTCTTTACATTACGATTGAAGATTATTAACTGTCGAGGCACCTATTTTA
>JAMLFT010007315.1:0-14968 GCA_026544285.1 Pachyrhizus erosus
TTTATTTATTATGTATTTGAATTTAAATTTTAACATTTATTTTGACCTATTGTTCCAATTATTTTTTCTTATTTTTTTTTTACTAAAATTCATATATGCATTGTAATTTATTCTATATTCTATTATATCTTTTCATTTATTATGTATTCAAAATTAAATTTTAAAATTTATTTTAATATAGTATTATTCCCATCCTATTTATTTTCATTATATTATAAATTGTATTATACTAGAGCATAACCCAAACATACTAGGTATTAAGAAATTTTAAATATTTGAAAGACTTGAAAATAGAACACAACCCAAACCTTATGCATTGATCAATGACAAAATTAAATAAATTTGAGCATAATTTTTTGATTATTTGTTGCTCTTAATAAAATTGATTATCATCAAAATATATTATAAATATAAATGAGTATCCTTCTCTTATATCATAAATATTTTGTAGATATTATCTCATAATATTTTTTGTAAAATGATTCCAATGATGTATATAATTTTTAAGATTAAAATCAGGAGAATCAAGTGTGATATGAGTCATTCAAATTATGGTTGAATACCGATTTTAATAACAGGAGCTATGATTTGATTTTATTATATAACAAGTTAAGAGGATAAAATGAATATAGAATATAATATTTTATTTTAAAATTTTCTTTTAAATGATTTGTTGTAATTTTCTGTAGTGTACTAAAATTCATGTTAATATAAGGAATAATTATATAACTCTAGTTGAAAAACTTTTGCATGAAGCCAAAGTTTCTATAATAAAGAACTTTACACTAGATAGTCTAAAAAAAAAGAGAATTATTAATTTCAAATGAAAATTAAATTTTATGTCAACATCAAAGCAACAAAAGCCAAACATGACAAAAATTGTTATGAACTTATATGAATTTGTTTCATTTATTCATAAATGCAGTGTCCCGAGGTTTTTCAGTTAAAAGTTATTATTTTTGAAAGTGAAGAACAAAATATTTCAACTATTTTTTTTAAAACTTAATTTGGATTAATTATGTGTAACAATTACTCTATTTTATTTTCATAAGACTTAAAATAATATTTAATATAAATAAATTGACTATTTTTTATTAGCAGATTTTATATGAAAATCAAATCAACTAACATGGAAAAAATATTTATTATTGAAGATATAGGAACATAAACTTCCATCACAAAACTCGTTAGAAAAGTGACAATAAAAAAATAACAAAAAAATTGATCAATCTCAATATTATTTAATATCTTATGTATTTTTATTCTATTTTGGACTTCTATATTTATGAAATTTGAATATTGTAAACATTTATTGTTAAGCAATTTAAGTCGTATTTTGATTTTGTCAAGTATTTTTTTATTTGAATATATTTAGTTTCAATTTTTATTTAAGTTTAAATGCATTTATGGTTCTTCAAATATTGCGGTCATATAATTTTAGTTACTAAACTTTAATTGAGTGAATTTCATCTCTTAACTATTAAAGGTGTGTATTAACATGGTATAACATAATTAACACATAATTTAGTCTCTTAAATATGTAATCAAAAGTTTGATCTTAATTTATGTGAATAAAAAAATAACTATTAAATAAAGTCAATTGCTTAAATGAATCTTAATACAACAAAAAATTAGTATATCTCAAGTTCACTCTATTGCAGTTGTGTAATTTTGATTCCTTCTTTAATATTTTATTAAAAAAATAATTTACGTTAATGGATCTTATGATAGATGATGTGGGTAAAAAGTAAATGTTGATATGTCAATAAGATGACATGATAACATGACATATAAAATAGATTTTTTTTTATCAAAATGTTAAAAATAAAATTAAAATCACTAATCCTAAATTTCAACAACTATTAACCATTAGGCTAATAAGTTTAGATTATATGTAACCAAAAGTTGTAATATATATCCATTTAATGAAAACCAAGTTGTCAATAAATTTACTATTATTAAATAAAATTTTATGTTATATATATATATTTAGTAGTAATAATGATATTATTAATAAATTAATATTAATAATATTATTAGTATATTTATAGATAAATTAATAATTTAATAAGTATAGGTTAATATATATTAATATACTTTTATAAAAATATAAATATATTAGATGTGTAAAAGTATATTAGAAAAAGGTTAAAATATATATTATATATATAAATTATAGTAACTAAAATATGCATATTAGATATCCAATATTTATATAATATATTATCAATTAACCTTCGTTGAATATATTTATATGTATTAAATTACTAATGTATCTATTAATATATTACTATTCCTACTAATATTATTATTATTATGATTATTAATATTATTAGTATTAATTTATTAATAATATTATTAATATTAATTTATTATATATATATATATAATTACTTATTTAATAATAATAAATATATGTATAATTTTTATTTTCGTTAAAGATATATATTATAGTTTATTTATATATATAAAAAATTAATTAACTTTTAATTAAATGTTATCATTAAAATTTAGAGAAAAAATAATTTTATTTTTAAAAATTTAATAATTTATTTTTTTATTATCATATATCCTATCACCATCACATTAATATTTATTAGTGTTATAACAATGTTGTTAGTAAAAATTGACAATTTTTTTATGTAAATTTAAAAATAATAATAGAGATGATTTAAAATAAAATTTGATTCGTTTCTATTTTTATTATCATCTTAAATAAAATAAAATAAAATTAAGTGTATCAATTAATAATATATTAATGAATTTATTAATAATTAATTATCATAATTAGTAACGTATCCATATTTTTTTTATTTAATATAATCAACTTAAGTGTCTCAAATTTATCATAAAAAATTCTTCCAAATAAATTGGACAATTTTTTTTTTAACAAAAATAAAAAACTTAAACTCAAGTAACACAAAACTAAACTTATGATAGAGAACATATTGGTAATACTAAACCAAAAAGATAACGAGATGTTCCGTTTAGGAGAAATTATTCTATTTCTACGTTTACAAGAAAGAGTTACACGTTATGGTTTTCTTAACAAATCTCAAGTATAGATTTATCAAAACATAGTATTATTTCTTACTTTGGTCCTTTTATTAATTATAAAAAACAAAAATCAAGCACATATTAACATAATTTCCAGCAAAAGAAACACATAAATTTAAATAATTATATATTCATATTTACATTTTTCTATTTTATACATTTATATATGTATTGTATGAATATTGATACTTTAAAAAATAAATCATAATAAATTTTAATAAATTATATATTTTTAAAATAAATATTTATTTTATTAAAAATTTAATTAACTATCTTTTTCAATTTTAATGCAATTATATCTAATATATTACAAAACATTTTAACAAAGGATAATTTTTACTTTTTTTAAATATATGTTAACCAATTAAATATAAATATAAAAAATATATAATTTTAAGAAACCCGTGGAAAGTACTGTTTAAAATCTAGTTATATATGAAATAAAACGTCTTCAATGGAGTATCCAAAGTGTCCTAATTGCTGAACCTCACATTTGGGTGAACAAGAGGCTGACCATAAGGACTCCATATTCTGTACTGAATTGAAGTTGGTATCTTCTTCTTCTACAAGTCCTACATGTTCCTTAATCTCTTTTTGTGTTCTATGATATGGTTATCCTTAATTGGATCTTGTTAATTATGCTTCCACAATTGATTCTATATCTAATTTCCCCTGTTATCCCTTTCGGGTTCAAAATTTATGCTTACGACAAATTCGTAGCTGTAGAATCATGCTTCATATGAAATCATACATCGTATTCTTTAAACATACATTATTTTCTCCACGGTCAACGCTTGTCTGCTTCTGACAGTGTAGGGATTTACTTTGCAATTGAAGTAGCTTAACACAAAAGTACACCATAGCTGAATTTTTTTTGTTTCTGACACATGGATCGGTGGAATATACTCTAGATTAAGTGTGTGGTTTGATACTTTGTATACAAAATTCAACTGCTTTCCAGATCCTCTCCCCTTTCTTCTTCTTACTGATTTTCAACCTTTAGTTTGTTCTTTCCAATCTTAGCCTGTTTTTGCACTTCAAGTTTAAATATTTTACTTGTACCCATTTTTTTAATCCCCCTTTTGCAATTTGAAATGGAAGATGAGGGGAAGAAGTAGGAAAATGTTTCTTTGATTGCCAAGAATTTATGTATTAGAGTCAAAACCATATTGTTTTGCAAAATCTTATGACAACTTACTAATTGATACACATTCATAATTTCATATATCACCTGTATAAAAAGGAATTCCATCCATCTATTTTAGTTGAAAATAGAAGGCCTGTTTTATTAGAGTAAAGTGGTTGTCTCATATGTAACACTTAGCATATATGAAAAGAAGTTTTAACTCATCATTTTGTTCTTGAAGAAGACATAATAATCAGATGGTTGAGGCAGTCGTGTCCTTTGCAATTGAGAGGCTTCACGATCTACTTACGGAAGAGGCCAGATTGTTAAGTGGGGTGAGTGACAAAGTCAAAAGCATGCAAAATGAACTAAAGAGGATGCAATGCTTCCTAAGAGATGCTGAGAGAAAGCAGGATGAAAGTGATACTATAAAGAATTATATTTCAGAGGTCAGAAAATTAGCCTATGATGCAGAGGATGTGATTGAAATTTATGCTATTAAGGTTGCATTAGGCGTAAGTGTTCGAACTAAAAATCCACTCTCCAAAGCTAAACATCTTCGCAAAGTTGGCTCTGAGCTCATATCAATCAATTCTCGTATATCTGACCTCACACGAAGCTTACAAACTTATGGTTTGACTGCAACAGAAGTCAATGAAGAGGTATCTGAGGTGAAAAGACAATTGAGATGCTCTTATTCTCATGTAGTTGAAGAGTTCATTGTTGGCTTAGATAGGGACATAGACAAAGTGGTGGAATGGCTATTAAATGAAAATCAACATTGTCGATTTGTTTATATTTGTGGAATGGGTGGTCTTGGAAAAACTACACTTGCCAAGAGCATTTACTATTACAATGCTATTAGGCGTAACTTTGATGGTTTTGCTTGGGCCTTTATATCTCAGCAATGCAAGAAAAGAGACGTTTGGGAGGGAATTTTATTGAAGCTTATCTCTCCTACCAAAGAGGAAAGGGATGAGATTACGAAAATGAAAGATGATGAACTGGCAAGGAAGTTGTTTAAAGTTCAGCAAGAGAAAAAATGTTTGATCATCATGGATGACATATGGAGCAATGAGGCATGGGATATTTTAAGTCCTGCCTTTCCATCACAAAATACAAGGAGTAAGATAGTTTTTACATCTCGCAAAAAAGACATTTCATTGTATGTAGATCCTGAAGGCTTGCTTCACGAACCAAGTTGCTTAAATGCAGAGGACAGTTGGACATTGTTTAAGAAAAAAGCTTTTCCAAGACAAGATAACTCAGGTACCTAGAAATGTCTTTAGCGAGCAAACTTATTTAACTAAAAATGTCCATATAGTCGGTTTCATTATTTCATCTCTAATTCCCCAAGTCTCTCGTTTATCTTTCATATTTATTAGTTATGTGATCACCAGAGGAAAGTGAGAAAAACACTTTCTTTTATTATTTTTTATTTTTTGAAAAACTCATAATTATTATAATTTTTTAAGCATATCTTTTTAAATAAAAATAGTGTTTTATCTTTTTTAAATAGCATAAATAAATGGATCTTAAGTTGATTTTTTGTTTTGTAGTTTAATTGGCTGTAATAAGTGATAGTTCAGGTGTCTAAGGAATAGCGAAACTCTGCTGAGGTGTGATACATATACCACAATTCATACAACAATTTATACAACATTTTTTGTGTCTATCTCTCTCCACCTGTCATTTATTACAATTCAAACTTCTCTCTCTTTTCTCCCTTTCTCTCAACTATGTAAAAGCCATATGTTGTAACATGAAATTAAAATGGAAATTTGAGTGTTGAGAAAACATAAAGTGCCCAGCTTTCATATGAAATTAGATATCACTACCACGTTGTGTGGATAGATGAATTAAATTATTTTAAATTTTATTTAATTAAAAACTATTTTTTTATTTTTTAAATTATTTTCTGTATTTAATTTTATAAGATATGTTAGATTCAAAAAATGGAAACAGAGGATGGCAGGAACTTTCTACATTTGATCTCGTTAATAGCATTTGGCTTGTTTTTAAAGATAAGGTACGGACCTTTTATTGAATTATGTTTGAGAATATGACTCTTAAGTAAGGATTTTATCTCTTTAATAGTGAAATATATGGTGAGTAATAATTATTGTTTAATTCAAAGTTGTATCCGTATAAGTTTCTGCATATCTTATATGGAAACATGGAAACGTGTAACAGCCTCTCATGTCTTGTTTTTCTGCATACACCTATAATGAAGAATTTCTGTATGCTTGTTTATGGTATCATTATTGTGTTAATGTGATAATTAGCATATGACTTTTGCAGAATCCACAATTTCTCATGACTTTAAAAGATTAGGCAGAGAAATGGTTGCAAAGTGTGCTGGTCTGCCTTTGACTATCATTGTTCTTGGGGGGCTTTTGGCTACAAAGGAGACAGTCAGTGAGTGGGAGACAATACATAGGTATCTAAGTTCCTACCTAGTAGGAGGAGAGGTACGTGAAAGGCGAAGATTAGATGAAGTGTTGGATTTAAGTTACCAGGACTTGCCTTGTCATCTGAAACCATGTTTTCTCCATTTAAGTCAATTCCCCGAAGACTCTGAGATACCAAAAACTAAACTAATTCAGTTATGGGTAGCAGAAGGTGTTGTTTCATCTCAATATGAGACTGAACGCGATGAGACAATGGAGGATGTTGCTGAAAGCTACCTAGGTAACTTAATTAGCCGCTGCATGGTTCAAGTTGGTCAGACGGGGTCGACTGGTAGGATTAAAACCTGTCGGCTACATGATTTAATGCATGATCTGTGTTTGTCAAAGGCCAGAAAAGAAAATTTTCTCTACATTATCAATGGATCACAACAAAATGGTAACACCGATGTTGCTTCTTCACCTAATTTATTAGATGCAAGACGAATTGATGAAGTTCGTAGACTTGCTGTCTTCTTGGATCAACATGTTGATCAATTGATTCCACAGGACAAGCAAGTGAATGAACATCTCAGATCCCTTGTATTTTTTCATGACAAGAAGTGTAGGATGGAAAATTGGGACCTAGTGAAAGGTGTTTTTGTGAAGTTCAAATTACTCAGAGTTCTAGATCTAGAAGGAATTAAGGGGCTGAAGGGACAATCATTGCCTAAAGAAGTGGGAAATCTTCTATGGTTGAAGTTTCTGAGTCTAAAAAGGACTCGTATACAAGTACTGCCATCTTCCTTGGGCAATTTGGAGAATTTGCAATTCCTAAATTTGCAAACTGTCAATAAAGTGGGCTGGGATTCAACTGTGGAAATTCCAAATGTAATATGCAAGTTGAAACAGTTGAGACATCTGTATCTTCCTAATTGGTGCGGGAATGTTGCTAACAACCTGCAACTGGAAAATCTAACCAATTTACAGACACTAGTAAATTTTCCTGCCAGCAAATGTGATGTTAAAGATCTACTGAAGTTGAAAAAACTCAGAAAGCTAGTACTGAATGACCCAAGACATTTTCAAAACTTTAGCGAAAGTTTCAGCCCCCCTAATAAAAGGTTGGATTGCCTTCTATCCTTGTCTTTAAGGACTGACATGCTTTCCTTCCCTGAAAATGTAATAGATGTTGAAAAATTGGTGCTAGGCTGTCCTTCCCTCCGAAAATTGCAGGTAGAAGGGCGGATGGAGGGGCTGCCAGCGGCCTCACTGTTCCCTCCACAGCTTTCAAAGTTGACTTTATGGGGTTGTAGACTTGTGGAAGACCCAATGGCTACATTAGAGAAGCTTCCTAACTTGAAGTTTCTAAATGGGTGGGATATGTTTGTTGGAAAGAAAATGGCATGCACACAAAATGGTTTTCCTCAACTAAAGGTTCTAGTACTTCGTGGCTTGCCTAATTTAGATGAGTGGTCAATAGAGAATCAAGCCATGCCTAATCTTTACCGCTTGAGCATATCTGATTGCAACAATTTAAAGACAGTTCCCGATGGACTAAAATTTGTTGCTAGTCTTCGGGAGCTAGAAATCAGATGGATGTCTAAATCATTCAAGACCAGGATTGGAACTGCTGGGGAGGATTACCACAAAGTGCAACATGTTCCATCTATTGTATTTTTGAACTAAAGATGTAAGTTGAAAAGTTTAAATTCCATGTCGAAGTAACTCAATTTTTTTAAAACGTTCCATGTTTGTATTTTCTTTCTGTCTTTGTGTTTTGGTTGATTCTCATTTACCATCTTCCGACAAAGAAATAAGTAAGGCACAGTCGCTCTCCTCCAACGATTATAGATTATGTTGTTTGAACTTTTAGGTTCTTTTATTATTATTCAATGAAAAATAAAGTTATTTTGTTATGATTTGTTTACACAATACTTCCTGCTTACAATTTTTTGTACTTTTACAGTGATGCAATAACTGTCATCCTTTAATCTCGTGCTTCCAGAAGCTGAGGTTTTAAATCGTGAACTTTCAGATGGTGTGCCTCTATGTTCTTACATAATACTTTTTTGCACTTGATGGATTCAGTTATATTTATTAAACACTTGAATATGTTTTTTTATCCTTGACGAATGATTAAATTTTTGTTTTGTTCTCTAATAATTTTTTTTAAATTTTTTTGGTCTTTAATAATTTTTTATTTTGTTTTTAGTTTCTCAAATACTATTTAAATTAATTTTCAAAATATTATTTAAATAAATTTGAGGATAAAAAATTTATTAAAGACAAAAAATTTAAAAAAAAATATTGAAGATCAAAATAAAATTTCAGTCATTTATTAGGGATAAAAATATATTTATACTTTTATTTAATATGCTTTTATATTTGCAAGATTGTCTGTAGAATAAATTTTCCCAGTGTATTGCGAAGCTTGTAACTCCTATTTAGGGAGAAAGTTTGTTGGTTGTATTATTACAAACGCCCATTATAAATCCTTCTCTCTTACCAAATGCCTTTAAAATAAGACAGTTGATAAGTTAGCTAAATTTGCAATCTCTTTTGGTAAAATTTACTGAATGAAAGACTATCCTTATAAAATTAGTACTCTTATACTCTCTGATGTACAACCATTTGACTTTTTTTGAATAGTTAAATAAAAGTTAAATTATATTTGACTTGTTTCTAAACTATTTGAGAAATTTTAAGTAAGTACGAATTAAAAAATAATTAATTGGGTTCTTAAATTTTAAAAATAGATATCTGAGTTAATTTATGATAATATAGAATCATTAAAAATAATTTATAATGATTTTAAAAATTAAATTAAAAATATTTATATGATCAAAGATTCAATTATTTTTAAAAGAAAAATTACTTAAAAATTCTCGAATAATTCGAGACCAATTGACTGATTTAATCTTGAATAAAAGTATTCAATTAAGTCTTTGATAAAAACTTTTCTTTATGAATTCTAATAAAAACTTATCTAAGTACATGAAAGAAATGGACGTTTAACATTTCCCAATATATTATTATTCAACAAAACGTTACCACGGTGCTAAGCGGTCTAGCAGGACCAGCAACTTTAATGACCAAGATCCAAGTCTTCATGTGGCTTTCTCTGGCTTAGTCTTACACATTTATTGGAACAAAGACCAAATACTCGGCAACATGGAAGATTTTGTATAAGCAGAATAAAATTTTCAAATAGCGCGTATGACCAAGTCCAAAACCAAGTCTAACTAATTAGTAATTAGTAATTTAGGGGCATGCAATCTTATCAACATGTATAATAACAGTCCACGATAGATGGTTTATTTATGCCTTAGGCTTGTTTAACCACTGTACAAATGGGACTTTTTTCACATTTATCATGTTTTTCTATCAACGAGCCAAGGGAAAAGAGATTACTCGGGACAACAACCTTCAACATCCTGGAAGAACTTTGCCACCACTTTTCACTTGCAGAGATAGAGTCAGCAGTGAGGAACGTCAAGAAACCTTTGGTGATTGGACAAGATTCATTCGGAGTTGTGAACAAAGGTTATCTGCACAAAGGTGCTATTGTTGTTGCAATCAAGTGGTTCAAGAAGGGTTCTCTTTCTGGTCTCTCAAAGACCCAGTTGAAGAACGAGGTGCTCTTCCTTTGTCAGCTTCACCACCCCAATATCATGCCTTTAGTTGGATGTTGCATTGAAAGAAACCAGCTGATTCTTGTGCATGAGTACATGTTTAACGGTTCCCTCAGTGATCACCTTCATCCTAGAAACAACGACAAAGTTGATCTACTTCCGTGGAAAAGAAGGCTTCAAATTTGCATAGGTGTGGCATGTGGATTGCACTATCTACACACAGGAGGCAAGTGTTGTGTCATACATAATTTTTTCAAAACATATTACATCCTTTTGGACCAAAACTGGGTGCCTAAAATTTCTGGCTTATTGTTGTCCAAGAGGGGACCTATTAATGTCGCAAGTTCATCTCTTGCTGTGAGAAACCATGACGCTTTCACATATTGTGATCCTGAGTATGCGGCATCCGGCATCTTGACTGCGAAATCAAATGTGTTTTCATTTGGGGTAGTTCTATTGGAAGTGGTGAGTGCAAAACAAGGGCGAGATTTGTTTTTGGAACGTAATCAACTTATGAATAAACCAAATTATTCGCTGGAGTTACGGGCAGAAAAAATAGTTGATCCGTTTCTTAAGTCCCAAATTGCTCCTGATTGTTGGAAAACGTTTGTTAACATTACTGAGAGGTGTTTGCATAAACACGGAACAGAACGACCAAACATGGGCGAAGTGGAGATGCAACTTGAGCTTACGCTTCAATTGCAGGAGGAAGCAGAAACCTAGATTGACTGCAACGTTGTTTTGTCCAAACTGTTTAAAATACAAAGATGAATGATCCCAAGATGATGTTAATGGAAGTCCTAATGTATATTGCAATATTGACTTGTTTAGTAATTTGTGTTATATATAGTTTGAAATTAGACTAGTCTAGAAGTATTTGAAGATCAATACCTACGTGAAAATTTAGAAGTGTTTTAAATTTAGAGAAGTGTAAAAAAACATCTAGATGTGGGTTTTAATTAGAAATAACTTAGAATTTAGAGTTCTCTTATTGCATCTATAAATATGTCATGCACTTCGCATTTACGATTAAGCAAGTTTGAGTTTCATCTTATAACAGTTTTTTTCTCCCAGTAAAGTGGTATCAAAGATAGGATTATAGAGAAGAATAATCCTAATCCGTCCCTACGTCTTCATAGTCAAACACAAGATAAAGCTACAAAAAGTAGCATTTGTAACATTTTCTTTTATTATTGAATGACAAAAAAAGTACACAAGATAAAAGAAGAAAACTTTTATTAAAAATCATATAAGAGCGCAATTCAATCATATAGAGAAGTGCATTTTTACATATTTTAATACTAATTTTTTTACTTTCTTAATCAATTATTCAAGGATATATTTGAGCGATAAAAATGACTTATTATGACAAGACTTACAACATCCTTAATCTATTATGTGATTTGCTAGTCAACCTATTTTCTATGTGCATTAAGTGTTAGTCACAACTAATTTTGTTAGTATTAGGTTAATGCCCCATATTATAACTGCAACTTACATACATGCTCATATGCATTTTCAACTACACATCATGTATGAATGTATATGTAATTCCACAATTATTCAAGATTCTCAACACAATACATATATACATCTTCCATTAAGTCATCACTCTTTAGGTTTCACCTTCACTTATATAGTCAACAAGGGTTATCTATCATTTCCTATCTTAATGAGAATCTCCAACTTTAAATCTCTACTAACCTTGTCAAAGTTCCTCAATCACCTTTTTGTAATTAAATTCTTTTCAAAAACAAGTTCTTTACCCCTAAAAAATTCTTTTTAAAAGAAGGGATATGTTTTATAAATTTTGAAAAATATTTTTTTTTCAATACAAAAAAATAAGTTTGGAGATTTTCATTGAGTGAAGCTTTTTCGCTTAACAAATTAGCCTAAGTATTCAGTTTTGTTTAGCAAAATGAAGGTTCGCTTAGTGAAAATTAGGTAATAAGTATCTTTACTTAAAAGGTCTCTCTCTTAGTGAGAATTGCTCTAGCCTACTAATTAATTTCCAAAAATCTAAATATTCACTTGACAAACATGTGGTTGTCTAGTAAAAATAAAGTCAAAAGTACTATGTGCTACCAAGGCTTCATGTACTTAACAAATTTGAATTTGCTAGGTGAATGAGAGGTAGAAAATACCTCTCAACTTTAGTTTCTATTTTGCTTAGAAAATAGAATTTCACTCACAAATCTTTAAGAATAACTCAACAAAAGTTCATCTTCTTCCTTAAGTTATGTTTTTTCAAATTCAAATTAAATTTATTGAATGTTTCTTAATGAATTTTCAATATCAATAACATATTCATAACATCAAAATGCAATCCAAAATCACACATTTTCTTATCAATAATCACATATTCAAAAATCATACATTTGAACTTGAAACCCATAAACTCATTTCAAAACATAACGTCTCCAACCAATGTAAACAACAACCATTTTAGTTGATCATCAATCAACATAAAGCATAAAAGACTAGGTAAGCTTACTTTACTTTGTTAGGTTTTTCAAGTTTTGAAATTTTATGAAGGAAGAGAAGAAAGAAGGGTCCTTTTGAGTTAAGAAAAAAACTTTTTCCCCAAATTGACAACAACCTTAATAAATAATATGAGTGTTGTCCCATAACAAGAATCTAAATCAATTTTCATAAGAATTAAAAACTAAACTTGGGTTAAACCATCAAGAGGAAGAAGAGACGAAAAAAAAAAAAAAAAAAGACTTACCAAGTATTAAATAGGCCTTTTAATTTAAGAGGAATAGGACATAACTTTGTCTTGAAAGAAAGGAATTTGTAATTTCACTTACTAAATGGTGAAAGACATGGAAGAGTGGTTTTGAAAAGAAGAAAAAATACTCAAATTGTGTCTTTATAAGAAGGATTTTAGAAAGATTTAAAGGGTTTTCCTCTAAGACTCTTCTAACCACACTCATATCCTTAAACTCCTATTAAAGCTCAAGACAAAAGACCCAAACAAACATAGTCCACAAAACACAAACATAAGATATTTATTTAAATTTATATTTTTATGTTATTTAATGTTACTATTATCTCCATTTTTAATTATTAGACTTAACTTTTTAAACTTGTTTATTTTTATATATAAGACTTAATTTATATTATTTAATATATTAATTATTTTTAAACTAAAATATGCCTAATTAAATAAGAGGTATTGATATGCATTTAGAAAAGAGAAAAATCATTAATGACAATGATATTTTTTAAAAAGTATATAAATTTAAGATTAATTTATTACTATCAATTAAATTAATTACATTTTCTTAATTTTGATGAATTAGGTAATATTTATTATGAAAATTAATATTTATTATGAAAATTAATATTTAGTTATCAAAATTATATAAACTCATTAGGGTTAAGTTAACGTGGTAGATTGAGATAGATATAGGAAGACTCAAACTAGATCCTTATTATCATTATTATATAAAAAAATTATTAAAATTTTATAATAAATAACATTAATGTAAATTATTTAATTTTCATTAAATACAATTAAATTCATTATATATATAGTCTTGTAATTATAAACCATAGTATGAATAGGTTCGTCTTTATTTTGGCTAAAGTCTGGGAATATTCGATGACCAAAGTGGATGGCCCCCTATGAATTTTCTTAGTTTTCTCAGCCGATCGAGACGGAAAATCCATAATTGATTATTGATATAAATTAGAGCTCCTTGCTTGTTCTGTTTTTTTAATCATTGTCTACATGATTTCTCTTCCGCCCTTGCTAGTGGTTATTCTGCCACTGCTTTACAATGTTATCGCTACCTGTTCTAATGGAACCTGCAAGGTTTGTATCCCAACTCTACTACTACTTTCTCAATTCATACCGTTATGTTTTCTTCTTTTCATCTTTTCTTCGTTTCAAACTAACCTTTATTAGCTTCTTGATGAGTGCTCGTCCGATGGAGATTGTGGCGATGGCCTCTATTGTTTTTCCTGTCCATTTGGGTTTTCAGGCTCTAGATGTGTCAGATCATCAGTGACAAATCAATTCAAACTATTAGTAAGATCTCTTTCTCTCTCTACTTTCTGCCTACATTTCACAAACAGACTTTGACAAAGGCATAACAAGAAAGAGTAATCTTATTCTTCTCACAGTTTTTTCTCTCTATAATACAGCAAGGGAAATTATTTGAAGACAACAAAATTGCAACAACAAAAAAAAAAAAAGAGTGATGTGATTGAGAGAAAATGAGAAATAGAAAAACAATCAAAATTTGTTGTTCACTCCTCTTGTTTGTACTACCACTTTTTTTATTCTTTTAAATTGACAGTGCTTGATGAAAAAAAAAAATGGCATACAAAAAAATGATAAAATCAAAATTTTGAATCTGAATGTATGTAGTTGATAAGTCAACCCATTTTGTGCAAAGTTATGAATAAGTCATATCCAAAGTAATCTAATGTAGTGAAAACCACAAAATGATCATGTAACCATATTTTAAGGCCTAATAAATCAATAATATCAATAAACAATTATAGTTTTACGGAACGTGTAATCTTGAAAGGTAGATACCACTATATCAGCCTCACTTTTTTCTTCACATGTTGAGAAAAAAAAAATTAATTAGACGTGTTTGATCTTTATCGAGGATAAAAGATTAAATATATCTATTTTTTCTCAACATGCTAAAAAATTAATTATAAATTTTACTTTCAATTTTAAAAAAAAATTTAAATCCAATAAATTAATTTGATATATTTTATCTATAACTTTTAAAAAAATTTAT
>JAMLFT010007316.1:0-14967 GCA_026544285.1 Pachyrhizus erosus
AAATTATAAATTTTTTAAATAAAATAATCAAATATTTTTATTTTAAAAATAAAAAATCAAAATTACATATTCAACAAAATAAAAGATTAAATTTGTATTTAAATCAAAATTATACATAAATTTTTTAAGAGTCAATAATGTAAAAGTTTTTACATTATGAGGATAGTCATATGAAATAAATGTATTTCTTTCAATCTTTCCCTTCCTTTTTACATATCTAAGAGGATTCTTAGCCCGATTTCTTTAAACGAAAATAGTTTAATTACTCTAGAACCTTTAATTGAACATCCATTTTGTATCAAGATTGATGATGAGTCACAAACTGCACAATTCCAATTTTGAACCAATAGCACAAATTCGCATTTATGTTTCTTCTGCAAAACCTTTGCATCTTTGAACAAAAATCTTAAGACCGAAAAAAATAACTTCAGAGATCAGATAGATGTGTGCCGCATAATGCGCATAATGACAAATTTGAATTCCTAAAATTAGATGGTAAAAACTAAAAAATGCTCATAAATTGTATTATGCAAGTCAACAGAAACGAACTTATACCTACCAAAACTAACAATCAAAACTTGAAGATTAGATTGGCATTAAAAATAACTTGATAGAGCACATGTTTATGTCAACTTCAACTACCGTTGGACCTTGCAGTCCCAAGCAAATATCTGTCAAAACTTCCCATCAAGCTTTCCTACATTAGCAAATACCCACAATAAAATTAGCAAGTCTTAGGCACGCAAGCTACAATGTTACTTCCAGTTTTCAATGAGAGAAAGAGAGCGATCATGATTCATTAGTCATTACATAAAACTAGCACCGGAAAAAAACTCTCATTGAATAACAAAGTACGAATATGACAATAAAAATTTAGTAAACCTCTACTTTGGTGCTTGAGATTGTACGCTTCTTTCACTTCAATCCCTGTTTTTACAAGTTTAACTACTAATCCCTGACTTCGCAAATTATAACAAAATCTCATCGATTTATTTCAAGTCCTATTCCACTACATTTTTTTAGTGGCATTAAGAACTAAAATGACTGACATTTTACCAAATTTTTTCGAAAATCGTGACTTAAAGTGAAAATTATGCAAAGTTAAAGAATTCACTGGTGGTCAGTCTTATGTTGTAGAGTAGAGGTTTACTAAATACAAAATTCAGCAAAAAGCCTTCCTACTTAATGAAAAAGAATGGAATTAAAATTCAAAATTCAAGGCAATGTTAGAATTAATGAAGAATGGACTGATTAGATCAAATTATTTGGATAGAGTGGAGTGAAATCAGACGGAATGCATTCCCTTCCATGACATCTAACACCCCTCTTTTTCATCCTATCTAATCTTAGGGTATAATATAGAATTAGTCTTCTTTTTTCATTTCATCATGAAAATTCCAAACAATAGAAGGTAAGTTCATCTGATTTTGTTCCATCTCTTTTGCATTCACCAGTAGACATCCAAACATAAGCATATGTTTACAAGAAACTCAATTCTCTAGTAGCCTTATGCCATACATAACATGGACTTCCATTTGATTAATGTCAAAACAACATACGCTATAATTTTAGCTTAAGATCAGTAGTAGTAAATTGAGCTTAATTTAGTAAAATATAATAACACCAAAGATGATTGCGAATTGTCACTATAGACATGCAAGAACTAGGTACGTCACATGCTAACAGCAAAAAAAAGGGGCAAATGCACTTAAGCAAAATATCATTGTAACATATTTTTGTTAGAATAATTATAAAATTAGCTGCATCAAAAATTTAAAAAAACGGAATGAACTAGAAGCAAAAAACTTATGGAGGTAGAAGGTAGCCATCATTACATTCAACAGACAATAACAGATCTCATATAGAAGGAATTGGATCCTCTTCTATTCAGAAGAAGATCTGTTCCCCAAATTCTCTATTTCTCTCTAGTCTAACATAATTAGAGAGAAATAGAGAGAACTTAGGGAGTATGACACCCGTCCAAACACTAGAGAATCAAAATCCCACAAGCAAAAAGGGATAAAAAAAAATTACCTGATAGGGATGTATAATCTGTACATGGCCGGAAGTATTAAATTTGCCTGGCCAATCTTTATTCACCAACTCCAACTAATTCAACACGATTTCATTTTTCAGAATCTTCCATTTGATCAACGTCTGATGCAAATCATTAGCCTCTTTTAGCATGCCCCCATCAGCAACAGCTTTAATTAAAGCAGAATATATCCTCTCATCTGGAATGCATTGACTTTTCACCATCAAATCTAGAACTTGAATTGCAATATCAACCTTCTTTTGTCTGCATAATCCAAGGATTACACATCTATAAGCAGTGTTTTTAATCCTTTGTTTTTTCTTAGACATCTCCTTTAGTAGTTCTGTAGCTTCCTCAAGTTGGTCTGCCTGGCAAAAACCCCAAGTCAAACTACTGTGAGTAATTTCATCAGGAATGATTCCTTTTTCCACCATTTCATCATACAATTCTTTTGCTGACTCCATAGACCCCAATCTAGCCAACCCATCAATTACAATATTATAGGTGACCAACCCAGGAGAACAGCTAGTACCTACCAATAGGTTAAGTAACTGGATGCCCTCATCTATAAACCCCTCCTTACACAAACCACTTAGAAGAGTATTATATGTTATAACGTCCGGTGAACAGTTCTCAGTAACCATTGTGCTGTACAAGCTTAGGGCACGATCTAAAAGTCCAGATTTACATAAACCATTTAGAAGAATATTGTACGTAAAACGTGTAGGAGAACTGGATGTGTCATTCATAATCTTCACAATGTCATCAACTTCATCCCAATATCCATGGTTAATAAGAGAGTGGATGAGAGTATTGTATGTCACAACATTGGGCTGCATTCCGTGGGATAGAAGATTTAATATAATCAAAGCAACATCCTCATATTTCCCTTGTTTAGAAGTCAAATTTACAAGAGAGTTATATGTAACGATATCAGGATAACAGCCTTCCATTGCCACATCTTCCAGTACTTCTAGGGCTCGAGCAGCCCCACAATGTTTGCAGACCAGCTCAATGAGCACTGTATAAGTAATGAGATAAGGAGGGCACCCTTTTCTCAATTGGTCCCTCCAGAAACTAACAGCCTGATTAAAATTCCCCTCATCACATAGGCCACGAATTATTGTATTATAAGTAATCGCATCTGGGGAGCAACCACTCAAGCTCATATCTTCTACCAGATCAACAGCAGATCTTACACGACCTTTTTTACACAGGCCACCAATAACCATGTTGTATGTAATAGTGTCAGGAACACCACCAGACATAACCATTTTATTCATTATTTTGCAAGCTTCATCTACAAAACCTTTTCTAATAAAACCTCGAATCAAATTTGTGCAAGAAGGAAAATGAGGCATTTGATTTCTCCGTGCCATGACATCAATCAACCTTGCCGCGACTGTTAACATTCCCAGACTGCAGAGCCTCTGAAGAATTTTATTATTGGTCATTTCATCGTTTTGAACAAACGGTGCCTCTAGTGACAAATTTTGAGAGTTTCTAGACTTGTTTGAATCCATTAGTTCCCTGGAATTTCTCTTTTCACCAACATAATCACTTTGAAGGCCCCGATCTTCTTGGTCAACTTCATTAACTCTATCAATTAAAACACTTCCCTGAAAACTTCTACACTGCAATCCTTTCCACGGAAAAGAATATTTAGTTGTACAAAAGTTATCACCAAAACAAATTCGGTGTAGGGTAGGTGGTTTTTTTCTTGAACTATGATCCAAAGCAGAACTAGCACCCAAAATACAGCTCTCTTGTTTGTTACAACGATGCAGACCATTCAAAGAATGGGAGCTGAAAATATTATTTTGCAGAGTAGCTATATGTCCCATCTTAGTTGTTCAGGTAAATTGATTCTCTTAAGCTATAAACGGTGCACTTTTCATTCAACTATCCTCTTTTCGCTAGATACGAGGGACTCAGCTCTGAAAGTTCAAAACAATAAGATGTATCCTTGTTACAATAAATACATACGAAAAGAAAAAACATACAACTAGTGGGAAACGGTAATAATATAAAGGAAATTCCAATAACAATCACAATCATCATTTGTTAGCATCCTATAATAATATAGAGGAAAGCAATTGTAATGATGAAATAACAAAAGTTACACTGCATCTTCTTACATTGCAAAGTAAAAAGATATATATATTTAGGGATTAGTGGTAAAAAATGAAAGTTAACTGTGTTTGTGTTGGCATGGAAAGGATAAGATAACATTACATTTTCTAGAAGAAACAGAGCGAAGAAGAACCACAATTTTGATTAGTGTAATAACAAAAATAAGTGGTTAGAGATTCCTAAAGAGCATATTGGGGCAAATTAATTTCTACAGAATAGAAATTGAAATTATGGTTCAAACTTTGCACTTCAATTGAAGATTAGGAAATTTGCAAGCAGACTCACTAGTACAAGTTACACACAGCAGTTGAAGCAAAGGGGTGAGAGAGAACCGTCGGTAGATAAGTGTAGCGACTTTGGAGGGAAGAGCGTCAGTTGTTGAGGCGGCATCCACAACATGAAGGGTCGAGGGTTTATGAATTCTTCTTCTTATATATAAAACCCAAAAGCCTACCCCTGCAACACACCAAGTGGCCGAGTTTTTTTATTATTATTATTATTTTAAATCTCTAACAGCATTCCCAATGTTGTTCCACTAGTAAGTGCTTAAATGGGTTTAATTTCTACACATTTCTTATTTTTACTCATTCTAATTTAAGCACCTCATAATCATTCTAACTTTTAATTCAAAATCTCTCATTAAATGCTTAAACGAGTTATATTAAAAAACTTATGTCTTTTGCTTTTTATAAATAATTATTTTTTTAAGATACACCTATCTTATTTATAAAATAATTAAATTTTTAAAATTATGAAATTTATTTAGACTATTGTATTGCAAAATCTTCTTTTATAATATAAAATAAAAAATACATAATTAAATTGAGTTTTATTTCAAATTATAAAAATAGCTAATTTTGTTTATATTTAAATTATTTTTTTGGTTTTTTTAGAAGGTGAAAGATTTAGAAATTTTGAATTAGTGAAAGATTGATAAATTTGTATCAAAATTGATTAATGGTTGATATTTAATTAGTTTAGATTTATTGAATGAAAGTTAATAAATAAAAAAAGTTGAGAGTTTAGAATATTTGAGTAAAAAAATTAGATAAAATTAAATTTTAAGAGAATGATATAAAAAAAAATCAAATTAATGGAGAATAAATAAGAAAAAATTGGGAGGATTGGTTGTGAAAAAATAATTGATTTAGATTATATTTTATACACATGATTTTGTACCGTTGAAAGTTTAACGTTCAATTAAAATATGTAACGTTCAATTATATAACCACAATTGACATGCACTGTGTGCATCTCACAGTTTTGCTACATTCAATTTATAATTGGCTTATTTTTTTTGTGAATTACAAAAGTTTTTAAGTAACATGCTGACCACCGTTTGAAGTTAAGAATCAATGCTTAATTTGGAAGTGATTGTTTACTTCAATTCTTCTCCATTAGTTAAATACCACACACACATATCTTTTGCATTGAATACAATGACAATATGATGATGGAGTTGGTATAATTGGATCAAGTTGGCTTTTACAAGTAGATAAACAACAACCACATCAGATGGAATGTATTTTTATCTATTATTACTGCATAAAAATTGTCCTTGGTTGAATAGTGCTTTATTTTTATTTTTATTTTTACATTTTATTTCTTTCTCCTTCTTTTGTTTTTACTTAAAAACAATGTGCAATATACGAATCCACTCCTAGTTAGATGTAATACTTGTCTATTAGTTTATTTGATCATAGAAAATTATATTTTGTTAGATGTAATAGTCATCCATTAGTTTATTTGATTATAAAAAATTATGTTTTAAATAAATAAAATTATACTAAAAATGGTTTTTTATTAATTTATAATTATTATAAATGATTCGTTATAAAAAATATTTTTTAGACAATATATGTACTTTTTATTTAGATAAATAAATATTAATTAGTAAATTAATTAACAGAGTTATGATTAAAAGATAAATTATAATTCATTAAGTATTTTATGATAAAAAAATCTTTTAATATCATTTGCATATTTCTTATTTTACACAACAATAAAAATATAAAACTTTTGATGATGTAACTCTTAATTATGTAACATATTAATTATGTATGACAAAGTTTAAATAAGAGTAAATTACACGATCTTGTGAAGATTTTATGAAATATAATCCAATAGACCTTTGTCTATTTAATGAAATGACGTTAAGTTACCACAATGCTTAAATATTAAAGAACTATAATATTTCTTTATTTTTGTGAAAAATAAATTTTATCCTTTTCACTTAACATGTACCAAATTAGGTATGGTGGAAAGAATATAAAAAGGTGAGTGAGAAAGACTAGGATTAGGGTTAATTGAAAAATAAAATTTTCTCTATAAAGAAATTGTGATTAATTGTAAGTTTTTGGGTGAGAAAGGAAGGTTTAAAAATGAAATTGCAAGTGAGAGATTAGTGATTACAAGTAAAAATAACAATTTTAATATGTGAGATTGCAAGTAATTATGCTCATCAAGTTGTGTTGACAAAGTTTCACTAAAGAAAAGATTTTGAAGCATGATTAAGAAGTAACAGAAAGATGTTACAAGTTTCAATTAATTTTAAAACATATCTTCTTTGAGTGAGTAACATCTCAAAGTGGGTTGTCAAGTAGGTTTCTTTTAGTGTAAAATACTTATTGAATACTTTGATCAAATAAAAAAAAAAACTTAAGCAAGACTAGGGTACTAAATATAGGTCATAAATAGTGATTGAACAAATATTATCTTATTATGATTTATGAATATGATTTTTCTTTTTTATAATTGAATTTTTTTAGAGTTTTTTTCGTATTAATATTCTTCACAATTAAGAAAAAATATTTAGCAAAAAAGGTTTTGATAAACTCAAGTCACTTTTTTTTATTACTTTAATTGGTCATTTGAGTAAAAAAAAATCATTTGATCTAGAACTACATATAATAGTATGGTTTAAATATGAATTTGCTTCTTGAAATATAAAATTTTCTTTATTTTGACCTTTTAGATTGTTTTAATTTTAATCATTTAATTTTTTTTTCTTGTTTTTAGTCCTTGTATCATGTGATTTTTTTTCGGTCCCTATTGTCTCTTAAACAATGACATAATAATGACATTGACAATCAAATGATTTATTACATCATAAAAGAGTTTGACAAAACAGTCACATATAATTTTTTTTTTGTCAAATTATACTTTTAAATCTCTTATTAAATAACTTAATGTTATTAATTATTTTGAATATATAAAAATTTAGAGACACAATTTATTAAAAAATAAATAAATTTGATTATTTTATTAAACTCTCTAAAAATATAATAAGTTATTAACTTTTGAAGATATATTAAGTCATTAGAGTATTAGAATTACTTGTTTTATTAGACTTTCTAAAAATATAATAAATTATTATATTTAAAAAAATTTACATTTTTCAAAAATTAAATTAATATTTAAAATTAATTTCATATTTGGTTTAGTGATGACAAGCAATCATGGCCATGCTTCAGCCTATTTTGCACGTTGATGGTAATATTCTAAAAGAAGTACGAGAAGACATCTCCATGTCAGTATCTTGTAACTCCTCAAGTAACATCTTGGACAAGATAATGCAACGTGAAAGATTGTTTTATCTTGAATGCATACACACGTTATAATTTTTATGTATGAACACTTATCAAATTAATGTAAGTTATTATTGTATGACCAATAACCTCTGGACCTATAGACGAATGAGCATCGATGAGAACCACAGGCAAATCCAACACCCAAAGCTTGCAAGTTCGAATTAAATACCAATGATTCTTTTTTATTTTTTTTAGGTGGGGGGTTTTCATATAGAATAATAGACATCGAAATAACAGCTAGAAGTGAAAATATTGAAGATTTGTTCTATTATAAAGGGAAAAGGTCTCATTCAATAAATTTATCTAAACATCTAAAAAAAATAAAATAAAATAAACTTAAAAATAACTTATCCATAAATTATAAATCATTTTTTAGAAATATTATACAAAAAAAATTCCACAAATTAATTTATATATAACTTCATAAAAAGACATTTCAATTTTTTCGCATCTAAAAAGGTTTATGTAAAGAGACTCTAAATCTCGTTTAATACAGAAGCATTATCACCTGTAAGTCAAATCACTTGAACCAGATTCTTAAGTTACGTTAGTCAATCAACGAAACACAAGCACTACACTATCAGATATAACATCATTTCCGAGTAACTTAGAAATGCAAAATTCGTTATTCAAGAGCCAGGAATATCCGATTCAAGCATGCATAACGATTTCTATTATATTTTCCCCCGAGCACACAATCTAAAGTAAGCACCCACCAACTTGGGTACATAATCTAAAGTTTTTCAATTAATAAGCAGACAGACAAATTTTATACATTTTCTGAGTTTTCTTCCTCGTGCTGTGCAATAAACGACTGCCACAAATTCCTGAAATGTAAAAAACATCAGAATTCAGAAATAAGGTTTTTTGTAATGGCCATACATTTTAAAATAACATATATAGTACTCCTACTGTATCAATTTATATGACGTTTCATCATATTAATTATAATTCTTAATGTGTGCTAAAACTTTAAACATTATGTAACATTATATTAAATGATACAGAAAGAGTATTTTGCAACCGGAAAATACATTTCGGATGAAAAAGAAATAGCACTTCGTAAACAGAGTTCTACTTAGTCAAATTCGTAAACCTGATTTACACAGATTCCGGCCTCTGTCACTTATGTAGCACACCTTTCCTAGGCATTTTTGGTTTCTTTTGGATGTGATTCTGCCATGTAAACAATAGAAGAATTAAGTTGGACACACAAAAGGTTACATTTAACAGAACAATTTAAAATCATTCAGAAAGAAAATTGCTACCTTCTGTTTCTCCAGTGCTTCATAATCTGTCCTCTCCCTCCACTTACTCTTGCGTAGTTTTATTGGACGATTTCCAACATACTTACCTGAATTCAAGACATCAAAGTAAAATACACATTTTATTGCATTTACTACAATATTTTCTGCATATGTTGACAAGATTCAATAACAAATTGGATAAGCCCTAAATACATTCATGCATATAAGAAACAATAATCCATCATGATTATAGTTTTGGATAGTAAAGCTATCAGTTTCTCGTCAACATTATCTTGCATAAAATATTTATTCTGAATCAAAGCACTAGTCAGCAGAGTAATAGATATTAGATAGTAATAGTCAACAAGTATTTAGACATTGCAGATATTACTCACCATTCATTTCTTTAAGTGCACCAGCAAGGTCAGAAGGATTGGCAAAACTTACAAATCCATAACCTTTTGTTTTACCAGTCCGCTTGTCTCTGACAACCTAGTCAACATCAAACATACCTTAGTCACAACACATTACAAGGAAATACATGCACCACAAACACATAAGTAATAAATGTTAAGTTTGCTCAGAGATAAGTAAAACAAGGCAATTACAAACAGACGACTACAAACCTCAAGTTCCTTTAGATGGAATTAAATGTCTCCACTATTGAATAACATGCCCTCATATTTCCAGCAACATAACATGAATTTTGGAAGAAATTTCTCAGTCTCAATGAATGAGAACTACTAAAATGCATATTTATTTTGTACTTAATGGACACATAAAAAAACCGTAAAAATTGCTGATTTAGCTTCTAATTTCCACTAACTTGATATAACATCCAGATTATTCATTATGCACAAAAATTCTAGTAGGTAGAGGACGGTCTTGACCCATAATAAGTTGATAATTAATAGACAGGGCCATTACTAATTTTTTAGTTCATAATTTCAATAACCACTATTTAACCAATTTTCTCATTCCAAGTGAAATGAAAATACACTGCTGTCTCTGGCTGACATGCAAAAGAACGGAGTCTCTGCAGCCCTCTCTCCTGAGTAGGAACTTTCCCAACCCAAATTTCAAAGTCCCTTTGGTAGTCCATTATCTTGATCTACACCTAAACTTATCCTCATATGTTGCTGAAAGAATTGCATGTTTGTGACATTAGCTTCTTCGGTAAAATTACTCATTTGTGTCAAGACTTATGCCCCAAAAAATACAAAGGCTGAAAGAATTCTGAATAGTTAGAATGCTATATAGGTTAAGGAGTTGAGTAGAGCAGGACAGGACTGGAAAAACAGACAAAATCTAGTTGAAGGATTCCATCTTCCAATCAACCTGATGTCAACTCTTCGAAATTCAAACTGTTTAGACAATACTAAAAGGTCAACCTGACTCCAAAAAATTGAGATTGAGATCCTAAAACACTACAAAATAATAGTCAAAACACTAATTTAAAAGAATTGATTGTTCAAATTAAGGTGCATTATGTCACCGGCATATAATTTCAATTGCCCTTGATTTGTGAATAAGGAGCAACAACAAAGTGGACACCTGAGATGACAAAATAACACATCAATTTAATTTAATCATAAAAAATGTCTAATCAAATGTAAATTATAAAGCAACACCTACCTTAAGATACACAAATCATAAACAACTCCGTCCCTACAAACAAAAATCTGAAGAGAAAATAAAAAATGCTCATACTAGCACGGCAATCATAACTAAACACAATGAGAATTTAGTAAGATGAGAAATCCACTTACTCGTGCCATGTTAAAGGAAGGAAATCGGGAAAACGCTTTTGAAAGAACATCATCATTCACTTCATTACCGAGATCACCACAGAAGAGCCGATAATCATCTAATTATCCAAAAAAGAAAAGGTAAATCGGTTCATGATTTCTTATCTATCTTCAAAATATAATCCCAGCACGCACATACAATCCAAATCACTTATAGAAAACTGGATAAAGCAATAATACATCGCCTTTCATAACACAAGCAGGCTTTCAATATACATAAAATTAAATTAATACTAAATAGAGATGACTACATGATAATCATCATTATTATACCTTCTGGCCACTCTGCAAGGATAGGATCTTCCCAAGATTGACCAGCAGCTTTGCGAGGAACCGCTTTCTTTTTTGCATCAGTTTTGTGCTCGACGTCGCTGCTCGCAATCGCTGCCTTAACATTCTCGAGGGCCTCCGGCGTTATTATCTGCGCATCCCTCTCAAATAACTGCTGTGCCTGTTCAATCACATAATACATTCAATCAACTTAAAATTCATCTTATTTATTAAAAAATAAATCAATCAATCTAGCCACCTTTTCCTTTTCTTATTCTGAACAAGAACAAAACGACTGACCTGATACTGCGGAACGGCGGAGTATACGTTGGGCACCGGCGCGGGCGCAACGGGACCAACGACGGGAGGAGCGGGGATTTGCGCGGAGGGAGCGGCGACGTATGGCGCAGCGTAGTGTGTTGTTGCGGGCTGCTGTAGGTGAAAGGGCACGGGGAAGTAGGAGGAAGGGTTTGAATATGCGAATTGCGATTGCGACGCTGCGGAGGAAGAAGACGGTGGTGTCGTCATGGATCGCGACGTGAATACAACTCAACTGTGTAATAGGAGGGAGGATTTGGAAATCTAAGGCAGCGTTTAGATTTGATAGGGTTCTGTTTGGGGTTACGCCATTTTGATTTCATTCCATGGCTTTCTAGCGGGTTCTGTGTGGGTCCACCCTAACACGGAAAACCTTTGCTTCCACAGTCAATAGGCGAGGTTGAGGTTATGGTTATGGGCCTAGAATTGAAGGGAGAAGATTATCAGCCCAATGAAAATGCTGGTACCAGCTTGTATGGGCTATAAAATATTATGCCAGCCCAGTGTCTAATAAACTAGTATCCCAACTAGGAATTGTCAAGGTATTTATGTCATCCAAATTTTAAGTTAAATACAAAATAAACATCAGAAGCATAATCGTTTCAAAAAATATATCAGAAGCGTAATAAGAATAATTTGATGTAATTTATTAAACTTTCTGAGACACCTTTCTATATTAAATATTTTTAGTAATAAATTTTTGGGGTTTTCTTTATCATAAATTAACATTTTTCAAAAAATATATCATAATTATTTAAATAAAACATTTTTAGATCATATTTGCTAATGAATCTTAAAACTACGACTTAGTTGATAGTGCAAAATCACTAGTTTGAGAGAAAATACATTAATTTTAGTCAAACTTTAACCTTAACTTTTATTAATAATTGCAGTGAAACATACAATGAATGAATATTGATGTCTCTATAATTTAAAAGGAGTCTTGCGATCCAAAAGAACTTAATTCATTATTGGTATGTACATTTTATCGTCAATATTAGTCTCTTTAACAATAACACCTCTAATAATTTTTACTTATCATTTTTCGATCATAAGTCTTTTTTCATTGTGTAAATCAAAAGACGTATCTAAATCTATTATAAGTATCATAGAAACATATTTTTTTAAAATTCAGTGATGATTAAGAAGTTCAAAGCATCTTATATCATTTAAAAACTTAGTTGTTAATCAATCAATATAAACACCAATTTTTTTTCATCAACCTCAAAAATAAAATCAATTTGAACACCAATTAAAAAACTCAGTATTATATTATCACGTCGATATTTTTTATTAACAATCAAAAAATAAGATTGAATCAAATTCTTAATTTCAAAAAATAAATGATCAAATGTTTTAAATTTTTTAATAAAAAAATCAAAATTTTGAATTAAATAAAAAAAATAAAAAAATTATTTTAACTTATATTTTATCAACTAAACTCACCTCCAATCAATCTCGTTACCATGTCTAATTTTTTTAAAATTATTTTTTAATGTGAATATTTTTAAAAGTGATTCTCATATATAAATTAAAATTTATCTCATAAAAAAATCATAGAAAAAAACTTCTACAAATCACATATTATTTCTTAATTTTTTTACACATGCAACTTATTCGATGCAAAAACTTGTTTGATCCTTGCTATTACAAAGTAAAAATAATTTTCATCATTAATATATACACTATTTAATTAGGATTTATATATTTAAAAACATTAATTATAAATTTTAAAAATTTAATTCCTTTAAATAATTATAAAATCTTATATATTAATCAATAAAAAATACTATTAATGTGATTTTGTATACAATTATTATTATAAAAATTGAAAAATTTATCGTACGTAAATTATAATAATTAAATAATAATATAAAAGTATTTTATATTATTAATATAGATTTGGTTTGTTTGAATTTTTTATAATATAAGAAAATATCTAATCCAATTAAGCTGGTAAAATATAAGAATATAAAAAGAAAGAGCAGGTGGAAAGCATTTGCAAGGAGAAATGCTAATTGAAGTCCCCTAAACGAAAATGGAAAAGTTGAGGAAAGCAGAAGGCACTAGAATGACGTGGCTTGGGAGAAGGCTCAACAATCGATGAAGGAGCCCATGGTGTTCCCTAATGCCGACATGTATAGTACAGATGCCACGTGGAGCACGCGCCTCGTGGAGACCATAGGATTTGCACGTGTCATGTGACCGGCGATTGCGGGGATGTTTGTACGGTGCTCATCACTCATAGGATAATGTGTCCACCCAAACATTACTTTAATTATATGGTTGGTAACTTTTAATTTTATTAATAACCCAACACCTAAACCAAAAATTTCCATTCTCTTTATTCGGTGGAGTCATTACTCACTCCAGTGGAAAAGGTCCAGGTTTTGCTCGGGGGACTAGCTACCAACCCTACTTTCTCTATCTTTTCATTTTTTTCATCATCATCAATCCTTTGCTTAAAAGTTCATTTTCATATTTATGTAATAAAAAAAAAAGACTTCTCAGCTATTATTATAAGAAAATTGATTCAAAATTTTAAAAAATATTAAAATCATAGTATAAAAATACAATTTAAAATTTTAATAAAATACATTTTTATGTATCACAATAAAAATATTTTTATTTTTATTTTTTAACTGGTTAGTGTTTACTTAAAAAATTAACAAAACTTTATTTAATTTATTTTTAAATTTTTAATTAAATTTATTAAAATAATATTTTTTGTGATTTTTTTAATAAATTTTAATTGATAAAAAAATATATTAAAAAAATGTGTTAAAAAGTATACGGGTATCTTTTTTCTTTATGCTAGTATTTATTTCCTTTTTCAGTTAATACCTCAAGTCCTTAATGTGATATCCAAATTAAAAATATTATTTGATATTTTTTATAAGATTTAATTTAAAATATTTTATATATTAATTATTTTTTACTAAAAATATTATTTAGTAATTCATGTTTTAGAATGACGTAATAATAAAAAATAATTCATTAATATTTATTAATTTTTTTATGTATATTTTTAAAATATATATTAATTTAAAATAAATTTAATAATTTTTAATTAAACTAATTAAAAATTTTAAATGATAAATTAGTTAATTCAACTTTATAATAAAGATAAGAAATAGTAATATTTTTTTAAAGATCAAGTTTAAGGAAAGTTAATATTACCTTTTTTTGAAAGAAAAAAATTGAAATTAAAATTGAAAATTAAATAAAAAGATAAATATATAAGGTGTATTTTATTTTTATTTTTTAGTTTTTAAAATATAATCAAACAATATTGCTTATGTAATTAGTAGAGGATGATCTAAGATATACAACAAAATTATTTAATTTTTATTCATTAGTAAGAATTCAAGACTGATATTAAAGAATTTATAATAATTTATGCTTGATTAATTAAGTTAAACTTCTTTAATATAAAGATATTTAGTTTAATTATTTGGTCCATATAGTTATAAAAATATTTTTTTTAAATAAAAAAGATGAGAAGCGAATTAAACATGACCTAAATATTTGTCAAAAAAAATTGAATTTCAGGCTAAGCATTGCAT
>JAMLFT010007317.1:0-14966 GCA_026544285.1 Pachyrhizus erosus
CTAAAATTATATAATTGCAATACTTAAAAATTAAATTATACAATTAAAATATAAGATACTAATACCTGAAGAACTTAATTAATATAATTAAAATTTAAAAAAATAAAATCGTACAACTACAATACTTAAAAAATAAAAATATAATTAAGTCAAAAAATAACTATACCAAAACCTTTAGATTTTTTAAGTATTATAACAACTTTTTTTCTTCATCTATATAATTAATCTGTTTGATTGATTATCCTTTTTAATCAACTATATATTATCTCCATTTCTAAATTGTATTTCAATATTTTTTAAAAATAATTATTAACATTTAAAATTAAATTTATCATAATTTAAATGATTAATTAAAAATATATAATATCTTATTTATTAAAATTTATTTATTTATTATAAATTTTAATTATAATATAATTTACATATTAAAAATATTTATTTATTAATAAATTTATTTATATAAGAATAAACATGTATTTTAAATAATATGCACAAGTTAAAATATTAGTTAGAACTAATTATGTTTTTTATCTTAAGCTTTTTACAAATTTTATTTTAGTATCTAAATTACTATTTTATTGTTTTTGTTCCTATAATTATTTTTGTCTTTATGACCAAATAATTGTATTAATCGATTACGTAACAAAAATATTGATCATTCAATAACTTATCTAATTATTATTTAGTCTTTATAATATTTTTATTAATAATTTTAGTCATTATTTTTTATTAATAATTTTAATTCCTATAATTTTTATTTTTAAATTATTTTAGTTCATCATCAATTAATTTAAAATTTTAAATAAATAAAAAATAAAAAATATAATTTATTAAAAAATTATAAATAATTATATTTATTATATGATGTGATAAATTAAAAGATTTTTAATATGTTATTACCTCATTATTTAACAAAATTTTTAAAAGATTAAAATTAAAATTCCCTCGTTATATTAACGAAACAACTGTTATTTAAACCTTATCTTAATTTATTTGTAATTCTGCCAATTTCTTCAAAGGAAAGGATGGGCTTGCAGCTAATCTTTGGATAGTTAAAAGATCACCTTGAAGCTAAAAAAACAGAAGAAGAAAAATCCTAAATTGATGCTGTTTAAAAGTGTAGAGAAGAGAAGCAAGTAGTCAATGTAGAAGTTATATGAGTTTCATGGAAGGTTTTGCTGATTGACTTTTCTCTGAAAATTATACCTAAAGTCGAGACTAGCAGGTGAAGTGGAAATGATGAAGATGAACTTAGGTTTTGCTTGCTGCAATTATTTAATCAAAATAATCAATCAGGGACCTCATTAATTATAGGCTTCTCACCTCTTGGATCGTGCTCATGCCAACCAAAACAAAAATGACACCAGGATGATGTAACTGTGCAATATACAAATAGAAGTAAAGGGGAGGTAATTTGAAACAAGGGTAATAATACAAACCAAATAATTGAGATATGCCTCGATCAAAAGTACTCACTCTTTCTCAAAACAGATAAAGCATGGAAAATATAGTTTGTATTGGTTATATACTTATACAATGTAATATATTTATTAGTTTTAGAGTACAGGCATGTGATGATAGGAGATTCATCAGATGAATGCATGCCTAAAAGAGAATATAATGTGTAGGGTAAGAACCATTACCTACTTTTTAGTATTATTGAACAGTATATCTGATTATATATATATTTTAATCGGGACATGAGAAAATACATTAATTAAGCTGTCCAAGTAAAGATACGTCCCGCCATGTGCTTCACTTATATAAATCTGAACCTATTTAATTTTAATTAAGTGGGTCAAGCTAGTTAAGAGTCATCAAGAATATAAATACAAGATAAAAGTCTTTCAAACATATAATTAGTGGATTGTGATTAGTTGCTTCAGGTATATATTACATATAACCCCCACAAAAAGGCTTAATCATTTCTAGTGGGGGAAAGAATTAAAATAAATAATAAATAAAGGTGCCTAAAGATGCAATCCCTCTAATATATAGGTTGTTTTTTTAGTTAAGACTTTCTGCTTGACCAAGAGAAATGTTAGCTAGCTAGTTGGAGATAGAGGAGAATAGGAAATTAGATGTTATATATTGATGTTACCCCAGCTAGCTAGCTAGCTAGGTCATGTCTAACCATAGTTGCTACATTAGATTTAAGTTTTAAACAATATTACTGACCCCTCGTGTGAGAGTAAAGATATTGATATATATTCCAAAGTGTTGTTTGTGAAAATAAAGTAAGGAAGGGTATCAAGTAAAGGTGAGAATAGAAAGTTAAAGGCTGATCAATGAGCATCGATCACTTTCAGTAAGGAAGACGCGTGGGGTGTGAAAAGGACGGAATAAAGTGAAGTTTTAGACGTGAGCTTGATGGCATAGCTTTAAGATCAGATACTGGGAAAATCCCGTGTGGTTCAAGAAATGCTCGAGAGATGCGAAGGACAAAGAAAAGAAAAGAGTGTCACCAAAAGAAACAAGTAGCCATAGCAAATTGCAATCTAATATAATTATACATAGCAATAGCTTTCGGTAACTCATTAGTATTTCCATATATAAAGAAATATCTTAGAGTTCCTTTTCGTTGGCCTACAACTATTCACGGTAGAGGTAGAATTGAATCAGTTTACTCAATGCCTTGTCCACTTGCCTTTTTTATGCTAACAAATATGACAGCTTCAAAATGGAGTCTACTGGTCCACTCATACACCATAGGGGGGGACGGGTTGGAAAGATAAGAGGTTGTGTCAAATTTTCAGAATAAATAATAATATATACTATCACAAATTATTATATATTATAAGTTTTTATAGACTCTAAAAAAGTGATTTCTATTTAGTGACACTAATGGTACCTATTAAACTCAAATGATTGTGATATTGGCAATTTCAAACGGTTGCAACAGCACTGCTTTTGGTTTTGTGGCTTTGATATATCCCTGTCCCTGGTCACATTGTCTTTGGTCTACTTCAATCTTCAATGTCTTGTACAGTTTTCTTTTTTCTTTCACCCGCAGTCCATTCCAATCCTTATCGCAGGTAATTTGGTCAAATCAAATTAGATGACCTTTTGTTTGGATAACACAATGAACATACACAATTCAATAGAGAAATAAGAACCCTCGGCTTATCTTGGACAGTGGACACTGACATAAAGCAACCACTTCTTTAATGTGCAATTGGTTTTTATCAGATACTATTAATTGTCATCATCATCAATATCAAGCCATCAACTACTATGTAGGATCCAAAACGAGGAGGGAAAAACAAAAACAATTTCCTACTTATTTGGTGAAAAACATTTTTTAATACAACCAAAGTGCTAGTATATAATCTAATGATTTCAATCTACTATTATTCTGATCAAGACAGATAGTATAGAGTAAAACATTAGAAAAACTATATATAAAAAAATAGAAAAACTGATATGCAATTCTCATCCAAATTGTCCAAGACTACAAACACATTACCAACTAAATAACATGCTTAGTATAGTTTCAATTCAGAAAAACAAATACTTTCTAAAAATGTAATAAAAAGAATTAATTATTTTAAAAATAAGTTGAATCAAATATGTGGTAAAACTGATAATATGTTACTTGAAAGCATTTCTTATAGGAACGGATAGCTATTGATAATACTGACCCCCCCTCCCCTTGGTTTGATGGCAGTGGCACCGAAAGCTACGTCATGGAAACCTCGTGATTTTGATTCGGTGGTTCCTGTGTTTTCCTTTTGAGGAGTGACCAGAAATACACAATTGGGAATGAATTCTATTGGGTAAAATTTTCAACATGACCTGGTTCTTTAAAAAAAATTATATGCATTTCTCTCTCCAAAAGCATTAAAACGTTTGATTCGACCTACTAATTTAAAGACCATGAAGAAATAAATTAATATTGAATACCCACATAATATTTTCATGTGAAATTCCATTTTACTACCTAAATAAATAAATAATTAAAAAAGATGTAAGGTAAAGATTCATATTAGTATGAAATTATCTATTCCGCAGCAGAAATATGTCTACAGTGCACAATTCCACGACTTCCGGTTCAAAACCAGAGGCTGGAAAATTTTATATTGACTTCATCATTCAATTTCGTCTTTATTATATGTATTATTACGTTAGCTCATTAAAAACTCTAAACACAAAATTATTTTCTCGAGAATTTAGATCTTCAATGTATTTATTTTTTTAAAAATTATCACCAAAATAGTCCTCTACTGCTCTACAGTTCGCTTGGTTAGGATGAATTAGGAATGAGAAACGTGGAGAAATGAAATAGGAAAGAAACCACACTCATTTTAATAGCAACCAAATATAGGAGGAAAATAGACTTCACGGGATGGGGTCCATGGTACAAATTTCTCTTTCCCATTTGACACGATTCGCGTACAGGAAGGTAGAATAAAAAAAAAAAGAAAAGGAAAATATAAGAGAGAAAAAAATTACATTATTTGTTTTGCAATTTCTCTCATTTTAAGGGGTAGAGCCCATGGTGTACATGATCGCTCTTCCTTCTTTTCAACTTAAGGGTAAAATTGTCTTTCAGTATATATAATTTATTTATTTTTACTTTTAAATATAACTAGTATCTGAGAATAAAAATTATTTTTTTAATATCTAAACAATGCATTCTTATTTTATTTTTTATTTCCCTCTTTTATTCTTTTCTCCCAATATATCTTGTCAAAGTGTAAAAGATTTAATCTGTCACCATCTTTCTCCCCCTTACATCAATAAAATGGTGACAATTTTTATTTTTTTAAAGATTAAACTGACAACTATTTTTAATAAACTAATTTAATGATAAAATCTTTAAAGGACTAAAATTATGAAAAAAAAATCCTCAAAAGATTAATTTAATAATCAAATAGTTGAAATGTATTCACATAGAATTTTATAGACCGAAAGAATTTTCTCTGTACTTTTAATAAAACGAAAGTATCTTAGATACATTTCACAAACTTTTTTATAAAACAAGGTGCTTTAATGATGACATGGATATTTTTGAGGTTTTTATAAAATTTTCTCCTTGTTTTTTGAGGTTTTGTGGGACTATGGATATGGCTATTAATTGTTCAGTGAGTGGAAAGACTAAGGATAACATTTTACCTCTTTATGTTGCACAAGGGTCTTACTCTATCCTTTGATAACTTTATCCTACATATCGAGAAGAGTTGAGTACAGTTATAAGTTTAACCCAATCCAACAAAATTTGATTTACACACTATTTAGGATCTTAAATTACACGAACTAAAATAAAGACAACTGTTTTTCAGCTCATTTAACTTGCTGTAAAATGAAATTAAATTTATAAACTAAAGTCGTTAAACCAATTAGTTCTAGATTAATTTCAAATTAGTTAAATACCAATACTAGAAGTATTGGTGCTCCCATTGCCTGACGCCTTCCGTTACATCATCGCAGATAAACGATTCAATTTAGCATGTTACTAATGCCAAACAGGCATTAATTTTTGTTTGAGATTAGAGCGACTTTTACACGATCTATTTGGATCAAGAAAGACACCAGGCCCATTCTTCGCCGTACCCGCACTCAACAGTTTACAGTTTCATATGCTTATCTTTAAGCTTTCCCCGGTGGCAGGTTAACCGCTGGAGTTTAATGATAAACGCCACATTTACAACAGTAGGCAAGGAAATATCTATTCTATAAACTATAGTTCAACAATCAATATTATTTTCGCTTAAAGGAACCCATGTTATCAATTTTAATTCAATAAAAGCGAACCTTGGTATTCATTGGAGAAATATGCCTGATACGAGATTCGTGACATCAAATTACTCATAATTCATTCATGTTACATATACATTAGCAACTACTAACATGACATGTTCAGAAAGATTGCATACCGCAACTTAATATCCATTTGGGAGCGCAATGAAAGCCATATATTTATATCCATATCCATATATAAACAAATAGCAGACAAACTTCGTCAGCCTTTCTACATGTATACAGCATTCCATCAGTGCCTTGATCGGTTTCTTATCCTGAAATGTCATCTTCTAAATCAGTCTTTCACGATTAAGAAGATTTGGCATAAATTTCAAGGAAGAGGCAAACGAAAACCAAGACAATTACCTGGGAGATCGAGAATAAGGAGAACGAGAACGTGAGTGGGAATGAGTGCGAGAAGGGGATCGGGAAGGAGAACTAGAATAATATCTTCTGGAACCTCTGCTTCTACTTGGACTTCTACTACGCCTGTATCTTCTGCAATTATTCCATATAATCTGAATATTAGTTAACCAATGGAAAAACACAGCGCGACTCCATTTGCTGATATAACAATTTTACTGATCGGTACTCATTCCACTAATCACCAACCAATCTCAAAAATCCATCTCAACACCTTCACATATTATGTAAGCTATACAAATTACAAATCCCTCGAGTACACAAGGTCTAGAGATGAATTACAGGACACTATGCAATTACCCTTCATCATGCACGAGTAAAGACAAAAAAGGCAGTTCTGATTCAAAAAACAGTCTTTTTTATGAGAATTTACAGAAGTATTGAGCAGGAAAAATTGTTCTTAAAAATGTCAGCACGTGGCATCAACTTTGGACAAATTTATCATTAGTATAGATTAGCATCCACAACACTTTTAGCAGGATTTGAAATACCTATATGATAACATGACAGCTGAAAATGAACAGAATTACATCTGCTCAGAGGAGAGGGGGAGGAGCAGGAAGGTACCACTCTTGACTTCATATTATATAGTAGAAAAAATGACATCCTTGACTTTTATAGTTCATAAACCAGAAAAAGTTGTCCAGTGGTCTTATACAAATTAACAAAGGTGAAAATTAATGTTCCTCAAGGAATTTTGACAAATTCAATACGACCCACTTTACCTTGACACAACTTTGGTTATAATGACAAAATTCTGAACCATTCTGTTAAATCAAATGTTACAATTTTTTTATCTTGTCAATCCATCAACAGCACAAAAGCATCTGACATGTGCAAAGTGTGCTATAATACCTTGGAGGGGAACGGCTGAAACTCCTACTGCGACTGCGGCATCTATACCGACTCAATCGACTAGTTTCTGCAAGCTTTTCCTGCCTCTGCCTTTCCTGTTCCCTTTTCTTGGCAAGTTCAGCAGCAGTATCCTTCTTAACTGCACAGGCAAACAGTTACACATCAGTAACTGATACAAAATTCAAAGATACAGCTACATTCACTCCTGAAAAGAATTAGTAGAATAAAGATATAAGATTTCTTTGATCTACAATGAAAATAAATTATTCAAACAGTCATACTTTGCTTGTTTAGTTGCTTGTTCATGATTCTTTTAAGTCTTTCTTGAGGAGTTTCTTTCTTCTCCCCTTGTTGTTTTAAGGGCCCTCCAGAACCACCGGCCTTTAGTTTTGCTAATGCTGAAGAAGCACTGTGGAAAAAAGAGTAGCAACAGTTAAAAAAAATGAATAAATACTCAGATAGTTCAGATTTAAAAAAAGTGAAATATCCATTTCTAATAACCAAATAAAATAAACTGATTGAAATAAAGAATACAAAGGAGTATTCCTGTAGTGCCCATGACCAGCGGACAGTGTTTTTCACTGTTAGACAAATATGAACCAAATTTTGATACAAAATTTGATGCTCAATAAAGTAATTGGTGCCACAAAAACCATATATAATAAAACAAAGTCCATCCATATATACATTGTTGGGGTGACGGCATACCTTACTGATGGCTTCAAGACTTTAGTGCCCTTATCCTTATCAATTGATACACCAGAAGCAGGATCAACATGCAGTGCCTCAAGTATGCAACCAGATGTTGGCCTGCAAAACAGTAGAGGTATCAGATAAAATAATTGCAAAGTTTCCATGCAACTCACAGGTAGTTAGTTATGCAAAATTCATTTCAGAGAACAATGAGCTTCAAATAGGAAGACTCCTCCTCTTGGCAGTTACCCCAACAAACCTAGTCCTGATCTATTCTAAACCACAAAAAATTGCCTCAGGCAACAATATGGGAGATATGCTGCGCAGAGAAAAGACTGTCCAATCTATCTTGGCAAGAATTAAAGGTCCAGTGCTCCGACCGGTTTAACATATCAACTTGAGATGTAGGAGATCGTGGTGGAGAAAATCCTTCAGGCCTGGGTTCATCTGCTGCTCCAGAGCCCCCAAATTCAGTAATGTATTCTATTTTAGGAGTCCTTGGTTTGCTTCGGTGAATATCATCAGAATGGCCACTGCGTGAATAACGCCTTGAGTGTGATGGAGAGTAGGACCGCGATCTGGACCTTGACCTGCATACAGAAAATGACAAAAGCACTCAATAAAATTTCCTTCACAAGTACGGGTAGTATGGAAAATATATGTAAAGACATCACCCAGAGAAAAAAGGCAAAACACTGCTATACCTTCTAGATCGAGAATAGGCTTCATATGTAGGACTTTGCCTTGGTTCCCTGCATGTATATATTGAGTGCAACATTATGAGTGGCATGAAAGAATAATCAGCAATCCCATTTGTTAGTAGGAGCACAATTTCATATACTCTTCGCTCAATCTGAAGGATGAAAATATCAATATTTTCTACCGGTAGGGGTCATGATGCAGCACACGAGTTCCAGATATCCGTGTGGCTTCCCTCTCTCTCTCCTTTTCAATCTGAGAAGCCTTCCTTCTTTCCTTACGACTCAGCTTCCTCTACAAAATTTATAAAATATCATTGTAAAACATCTTGAAATATGAACTAAAACATAATTTCATTCTTAGTATAAACTTTTTCACTTACAATTGCAGGATCACCTTTGATCAACTCTTTTTGCCTTTTTTCTTCCTCCTTAGCTTTCTTATCCATGTAAACAAGCCAACCATACCTTTTAACCCCATATTCTTTTGCAATTATTTCCATTCCTTCATCATTGCTATCATCACTGTTAAAATCCTCATCATCCTCATCATCTTCATCTTCCTCGTTATCATTATCGTCATCATCTGAAATATGGGTTTCTTCTTTTCCATTCCCATCATAAGAAAACCCAACCTGCGAGTAAGATCCTTTGCTTGCAGCAGGCTGTGACAAGTTAGATCTACAAGTGAACAATAAAATAAACAAAATAAGATCATCTTTATGAAGTATAGCAACTATATATTATATGAAGTAGCAGGTAACAATTGTTGTTAATTGCTAAGATTCAGTTTAAAAAATGGAACAAAAATTATGTCATAAACAATAGAATAAAACTACAAATATATGCTCAGGAACAATGTCTCGTAATATATTCAGCATTTCTAAGAAAACAAATTGTTAGCAGAAATTGCTAGCCCATCTTATTCTAAGGATTGCAAACCTAGAAATGAATTCAAAGTTCAAAACCAATTTTTTTTGTTTCGTAAACCATGTATATGAATTTTTACCAAATACCAATACATTAATGGTGCTCAGATATGATACCAAATTACTAAACAATTCGTTAAATTGGAATGAAAGGAGAATATCATTGAACCTGTCTGATGTAAATGGAGCAGCAGCCTTGGCTTCCATCTCTTGATTTACATGTAGCAGAGCCTCCTCATCAGTAACTGTTAACATTAAAAACCTAATGTGTAAATTCAACTTCAAAATCAAAACCTAGAAACCAGATCGGCCACAAAATCATAGAACCTTTTGTATGTCATTCCTTTATCACGAATGAACAAATATTGAAGGAAATGAAAAGATTAAAAAAAAAAACAACAACGAGAAAAACATGAAAGGTTATTATACGAGAATCAAACACATTGTCGAGAAATAAAAAAGTACCGACATCCTCTACGGCGATGCTTTATTAAATCCCGATAACGCTCAAAATTAACAAACTCTTCTAACTCTTCTTCTTCTTCAGACTTTTCCGGAACGCGCCTATGACTAGAATCGCGAATGAAATCAAGAAGAGCACGCCCATCAAATCTGCGAACATACACATCGGATTCACAGACAATTACGCGTTATTAATCAAATTCAGAGACAATGAAGCGTTATTAATCAAATACACAAGAAAAGTAGAAAAGGCGCGCACCTGTCAATCAACACATCCTGTTTTCCGTTCCAAGGTATCCTGATACACAAACAAATCACCACCACGTCAACCTTATGCAAATTATCACTCAATCGATTAGAACCATCCGAAAGGGTGATAATTAGAAATTAAGAAATTGAAAGAGAAGAGTGAGAGAAACGAACAGGCCCTGCTGATCCTGCGTGGCTTGGTAGAGAGCATCGTCTCGATAGGTTCGGCAACGAAAGCCGACGAGCTGAATGGATTGCTGAGGATCGCCGCGTCTCTTGGCAAGGTAAACGGCGCGTCGTTGTGCTCTCTTCCGAGCCGCGTCCATCATGTCGTGGACCTTCTTCTCCGACCTTCTCGCCTCGTGCCACATCCTTCTTCTTCTTCTTTCTCCTCAATGAGATTTCGAACCCTAATTTTGATTCCTCGATTTTCCACACACAGTGGCAGTTCCACCTCTTGTTCACACCGTCTGCGTCGCGCTTTTCCTCCTGGACCCGGACTTAACTTTCTTCTCCTCCCAAATCCCTATCGCACCTAAGAATGGCCCAATCGATGAAGTTATTATCCGCCTATGTAAATCCCCTTGTTTTGATATCTTCAATTTAATCAGCTTTGGCAAACTAATTACCATTTTAACTTTTATAAACTTTCTTCTAAAAAAAGCTTTTATAAACTTGGAGATAAATATTTAATTCTATAAATTAAAATTATTTTATCATATTTTTGAATGATTTAAATTCATATAAAAATAGTATTTTATTTATTTAAATTTAAAGGTAATAATATAATTATAACAACAATATTTTAATGTTAATGAGATATATTAAAAACTAAAATAAAATAATATTTAATTTGAGTTAGAAAGCGTTCTTTTAATAATAATAGTTAATAAAAAAATAATTTAAATTTAAAATAATAATAATTGTTATAATTAATATTTAGCTATGCATTACATAAAATAAATATTCATTTTATATAACTAAAATTGGTAATAAATAAATACTTCTACAAGTATATATTATAATTAAATTTAATAATAAATAGAGACAAAATTATGTATTAAAATATAAAAAAATGTATTATTATTTAATTATAAATTATTATATATAATAAATTTATTCATTTTTATAATATTTATTTTAAAAATTATATTAATAATGACTTGAAATTGGATGTTAATGTTTACGTTATTAGTGTAGTATAGTTAATACTTATATTTAAGATTTTTTCATTAGAAAAAAAAATATTTTTTTATATATTAATATGTATATGCCAATTTATTAAAATAAAATTTGTATATAAAATTTAACACAGAGATTAACATTTTCTTTATAAAAGCAGGCGGAAAAATTTTATTTAATCCACAAAGATAAACAATTTATTTGAAATCACATTAATATATAAATTATTATGATGAAAATATGTTTTTTGTTATAATAATTTTAATTTTAATGTATTTTTTATGAATTTCATTTTTCAACTTAAATGATTTATTGAGTGTTTTATTACATGAACATAGAAAGTACGAGAAAATATAACAAATGAGGATGATTACTTTTCGTGAAAGTGTAAAGAGAAATTTAAACTTCACTTACTAAATAAAATTTATAAAATATAACGCATAGGGATGAATATGTTTTACAGAAGCAAGTAAGAAAAATTACATTTAATTAATGGAGATATTATTTTTAATTAAAGATTTCACCAATTAAAAATAAGTTTTTTTTTACCTATTTAATATATATAGAGAGAGAAAGATATATTTAATTAGATAACAAAAATCAAATTAAGTCCATTTAATCTTTAGTCCTCATCTTGCAAAATTATTTTTTAGACAAATAATTATTTATATTTATTATCTTATCATTTAATTAAATTATTTAAGGTTTTCTTTGTCTAGACAAATTTTAATTTTATTCTATTTATTGATATTTATTTGCCAGTTTATTAAAATACAAATTATATATAAAATATAACACGTGACGATGAACAATTTTTTTATAATAGCAAGTAGGAATATTTCTACTTAATTTACAGACATGAATAATTTATCTGAAATCATGTATAAATTATTAATGTTAAATTCAGCTTTTTTTGTTAGAATAATTTTAACTTAAGTATATTTTTTATAGCTTTCTCTTTCTGAACTTAAAAAATGTGTTGAATATTTTATTCTATGAACATAAAAAATATGAAAAGGATATAACTAATGGGGATGAATATTTTTATGAGAGTATGAAGAAAGACCTATATTTAACTCATTGGATAAAATATATAAAATACACACCTAGGGATAAACATTTTTTTTTATAAAAAATAGAAAATGTTAAACTTAATTTACGATAAGACTATTTTATCAAATATTTTTGTCTAATCAAAATTAAAAATTCTTTTACCTAATAAATATATATTTAATTACATAACAAAATTATATATAAATTGACGTGATCACAACTATTTTTCCCATGCAAAATTAGTATCTAAAATTAATTTTAGATAAATAATTATTGATTTATTATTTATCATCTTCTCATTTGAATTAAGTATTCAAAATATTCATTGCCTGAAAATTTTTTAATTTTCGATTATGCAATAAAAATTATATATAAAATGTAACACATGAAAAATATCTTTATTTTTATTTTAAATCAAACAAGAAGATTTCACAAGGATAGACAATTTACTTAAAAGCATACTAACACCTCATTGATGAAATAAAATATAACTAATATGGATGATTTTTTTTTTTATTAAAGTATAAAGAGAAGATCATACTTAAGTTATAGAATAAACATTTTACCTTAAAATTTAAATTACTTGAAAGAAACTATATTCTATTATTATTTTTAATTATTGCTCTAATAATTTTATTTTAAGTTCATTTCCCTCTTACTATCTTTTGACTAACTAATTTAATTAATATTTTCTTATCCAATCAAATTTTAATTCTCTTAAGTAATTAGTTTACTTTTAATTAAACTAAAGAAATAAAATTCAATTCAAAATTCTATTTCAATTTTTTCACAACATATTTAAAATTTAAAATAAAAAATTGTAAAAAATTATAATTTTCCTTTTATTTTTACATTAAAATATATATAGACATAAACAAATAAATATAAAAATATAATAAAAAACAACACAAGAAATAAATAACGTTCTGTCATTAGTATAAGACGAGTTTTGATTTTTTTTTTAGTGTTTTCCCTTTTTTATTTTTACCTTTTTGTCTCTACTTTTACAAAATTTATATTTATATGAAATATAAATAAAAATATAATACATACTTATAATATTTAATATTTTTCATTTACCTGTAATACTTATAATGTTCATATTAACAAATATTGATTATTAATATTAATAAAACATTTATAATTTTTATCAATCAACGTTGTATGTCTCACGTGTTGTAAGGGTACTAAAATTAATATTGATAAAAGAGATAAATATTTCAAAAGTTCTAGATAGTCTGAGAGGATTAAGAGAGATTTGTTGTCTAATTGTAAGACTAGTATGCAAAATATATTTTTGAATAAGAAGAGAATGATAATATTGTAAATATTCAATAACACTTTTTAAATTATGTATTTTAATTTATAGTATAAAAGTTAATGCATTTACATCTGTATATTGTAATCCAATTATATTATATATTGTGATGCATAATAGATTTGTTAATTTTTTAATAATTATTTTAAAAATGATTCTTAAATTATTTTTAATTGGTTAATAATATAAATCTAAAGTATGTGAAAATTAAATTTAATATTGAATTTTTTTTTTAGTAAACCCTCGATGTTTATTTATTTTTTTTAAAATATTTTCACTAACAACAAAAAGAAAATAAGGAAATATCAGTGTCTGAAAAAAAAAAAAAAAAAAAAAAACATAGTGTACGGATGTTTATTGGTATTCACGAATGTTTTTAAGGGAGTCCATGTTTTTAAGGGGCTCGTGACGATTTGGCCCAAATGCAAATATCAAGAAAAAAAAATCTCTTATCTGAGTTGGGTTGGATCAATTCTATCAGAAAAACTGTGCTATGTATGTATATGTATATATGAATTGGATCCAAGACCCATGTTATTGGACGTGTCTGTTAACTTAGTAACCTAACAAGAACTCCTCCAATTGAACACCATCAGGGACTCGGGTCAATCAGAGATAAAATTTCTAAGTCTAACTGTATTTGTAATGTTGCCATCTTAAGTTCTAGTTACATTAGCTGTCAAAAAAAAAGTTCTAACTACATTAATTAGATTTTTCAAACTTTTTCTATTTATAATTGGATATTATTATTTTAATTTTATTAAATAATTAATAAAATTAAATAACATAACAAACAAACTATATTATAACATAAAAGTAAATAAATTAGTGGTAATCAAATGAATCAAAATAGTTAAATTTTGAACTTAAATTAAATTTAAAATTTTTTAACCTAATTTTAAATATGGTCTCATGTGGACTTATCTCAAAAAACTCATTAAAATCCTAAAAAATTAAATATTTATAAGACTTTAGTTTTATTTTAAAGATTCAAATTAAATTTGATTTTTTTTTCAAACTTCTATATCTTACAACCTGTATTGGGTCAACTTGTATAAAATTAAATGACTCATTTTATCTCCTTTAAAATAAATACAATTTACTCGTGTATTTTATAGGTATAGGATTTAATATTAATTTTAAAATATAAATTATTTAAATAAAACAAAATGAAATGTTTCTGTAATGTATTGATATAATTGTAAAATTGATAACATTTATAGATAAATTATTATTTTCATATAATAATAATTTAAATCTATCAATTCATTTAAGTCTATGTTATTTTATTTAGTATTCTAACTAATGAATTTAATTTGATCACATAAAATAATATTTATTAACAATAAATAATTGATATAA
>JAMLFT010007318.1:0-14963 GCA_026544285.1 Pachyrhizus erosus
ATATCAAATTTAAAATTTAATTGAATCAAAATAAAATATATATCAAATTAAAAATTAAATATTTATATTTTAAAATAAAAGATTAAAATTATAAATTAAACAAAATGCATATTTTATTCCAAGAATGTCGTAAATAAGTTTTGTTTTGATCTATAAAGAGCCCTACGGATGTGATAAGCAACTAAAAATTGTTGTCAGGGGATATATCTAGATTGTTTGGACTGAGTCAGTACTCAGTATTCAAGAAAGAGTACCGAAAGAATATTAATGATCTGTTCCAGAAATATTATATACTCACCCATTTCTATAAAAAAAAATTCCAGTTTTATTAATATAAAATTTCATGGCTAACCTTATAAAAATACAGAAGTGAACATTTTTTATTAGAATAAAAAATATTTAATACATAAGAAAGTAAAAATGTAAGTCACTTTTTATTTTTTTTTTATGTTTTTGTATAAAACTAATGTTAAATCAACTTATTTTTTTAATATCATTAATTACATATGAAATAATGATAAATAATTATCACGAGAGCTGAAGAGAGTCTGCAAATTGGGAACAACATATTACTCCAACACAAACACCTCGTAATTATTGAGGGTAGTTGTTATGCACTGTGTTTCTTAAGGAATTTTATCATCGGATGTTGTTGTTTGTCAGGAAGATATCTATTGTTTTGTTTGTAATTATAAAACTGTGTATCCACTTTTGTCTGATCTGTTTCTAGACCGTTTGATTTTTTTAAAATGTTTTATTATATCTCAAATTTTTGCAAAATGCAATATAAGCTTAGTGATTCGTGAAATTATGTTCATATCTTGACCTTTTTTTAAAATATTTTATCGTATCTTAAACTTATAGACCTGTTTGGTTAAAAATATCACATTATTTTTTTCTTTACTTCAAAATATGAAAATAATAAATAACATCTTATATAACGTTTTGAAATAAGAAATAAGAAATGTACAAAGAAAGACACTTTTTTTTTTAATAAAACCAGAATATTATAATTTCATTTTCAGTTTATTATAGTTCGATGATCTTTAATTTTCCAACAGCTCTGTATGGTTCACCTACCCATAAATTTTAACTTAAATCATGCGTTGTATAATTGCTTTTCTATCTCAGTCAAAAAAATTGCTCTTCTATCTCCCATGTGCATCATTGCATCCACTCCTTCCTTCTCTGCTCTGCAGTACCCTGCTTATAGCTCTAATGATTTGTGTTTGTAGCTAGGAATATCACATAGCCAACTAAATGTGGTACAAAATTTATATGAAAATCTCAAACTTGATTTTCTTCATCCAACCCAACCCTTTTTCTTTAAAATTTAGAATATGTATTTTTCAGCTAAATTTTATTCTTCGTAAATAGTGATATTTGTACACCGTAAATGCCTAAATGCGAGGTAGAAAAATAGAAAATAAATAAATAAAAAAGAGAAGACAGAGAAAAAGTGACACGTATAAGAGATGATGTGATAAAAAACAGAAAAAAAAATCAAATGAAAAAGAAAAGAAATGTATGTTGATATTCATTGATTCTTTCCCGTGCAAAAGAGCTTTATGACTAAGTGAAAATGGTTAAACGTGGTAGGGAAACGTAGGAATAGTGTGACTAAAGAAATGGTCTCTCCTTAGTTCAAATCGATGAAAATAGTTACTCCAGAATGTTGGAAGTTGCAATTTTATTTTTATTTTTTTATAAACTAAAACTTTGTTAAGGTTGAATTAATTTATCTGTAGTATTAAAAAGTGAAAACCAATGTTTAAGCACTGCACTGAAGGCGGAAGCAATTCTTATCCAGAATATTATGATTTAAATTTCATTTGTATTTGTGTCAGATTGTTGTGGATTTTACCGCTTCATGGTGTGGACCGTGCCGTTTCATTGCACCATTCCTAGCTGACCTGGCTAAGAAATTCACAAATGTCATATTCCTAAAGGTGGATGTGGACGAATTAAAGGTAAAAAAATAGTAGAATACTTATAATCCCTCTAGCAAAACAGCAGAGAAAAGAAAAAAAAAAATCATTTAGAAACTAATGATACATACTTTGTTGATTGCAGAGTATTGCTCAAGATTGGGCTGTTGAGGCTATGCCTACTTTTGTGTTTGTGAAAGAGGGAACGCTTCTGGGCAAAGTGGTGGGAGCAAAGAAGGATGAGCTGCAACAGACAATAGAGAAACATGTGGCTACAGCTAGTGCTTAGTCTTGCAGTTGTTACTTTCACCTTCAGAGACATAATATATGCTTTCGTCTTTTTATTAAATCTTGTATTAGACTTATTTTGCTATTTCTGTTGTTGCACCAATCAGCTTTTCAAAGGTGATGACTCCTATCATGAATAATAGTGGATGTTGCTATATCATGAATCTTAATTGCGTAGCATTTCCCGTTTCCCCTTTTACTTATCAAAAAAACATGTGGGAAATATATTTTACTGATATATGTTTCTTCTTATGGTATGTTTATGACTTGAGAGAGAGAAGTTGACGGAAAGAATGAATAATCTGATACAAGGCTTTTTATTACTTACCTTTCCCTTCTTTAAAATAAATAAATAAATGGATGGTTAAATATAAAAAATAATAAATATATCTATTTAGTTTTAATTTAAAAAACATAAGTTTATTTTTAAATATATTAATTATTAATTTCTTTTTATATTCCTAATAAATTTGTTGATCTATTAATAATATAAGAAAAATTATTTCATTTACAAATAATGTCATTAAATATAATGATTGATGATTTAAATCATGTAATTTTATAAGTATTTTTAGAACAAAATTTTAGATTAATTAAATTATTTTTATTAATCTAATTTATTTGTTGCTTATAGAAGGACCGAAAGTAGGAGGTAATAGTAATTTGATTAAGTTTTTATCTAAAAAGAATGATTTTAATAGCTTTCTCATATAACAAATAATCTCCTGTATATATAAATAGGACTAACACTTCGTTTTGAAAGTTAAAATAAAGAGTGGTTTAGAGTAAAAGTGATGTAAAAAGTTTTAAAAAATAAATGAGTCCCACCAAATTTTATTTACTTACAAAAGTGTGGTGAAAGTAGATGAAATAAATAGTAAAAAAGAAAGTAAACCGATATATATTTGTTGGACAAAAATAATCGACTTGTATGGTGAACCAGTATGAGAGTTCCTTTTGTTCTAAGACAATGGCTAGGGTAGAAGAAAAGGAATATCTAGTGTATATAATAACTCGTGTATGCGATGAAAAAATAAAAGAAAAATACATTTTTTTTCTCATACTTAAAACTTATAAAATCACTTTAATTTAATTATTTCTTATTTTTTTAATTCTTTTATTTCAACCAAACAAATTTATTTTTCACTCTTTCTAATTTATTTCACTTTTTTTTTCACACTTTTATTTATTTTCGATTTTGACAACGAAAAACAAACTAAGTAAATTTAGTTGCACTTTTACATTTATGTCTGGCTGGTCATTGGTAAATCCTGAACTAAAATACGAAAAGAAAGAAGCATAGGAGGCAAAGTTGCACAGAACAATGAACTTAAAATAAACGTGGTGAGAGAATGGTTACATTAGGATCCGCTCCCAACTTGAACCTGATTTGGAGTTTAATTTACCCCAAGAAAGTAAAACGAAAAAACATCACACCAAGTAAATTGCCCCCTTCCCCGTGCCTATAGTTAAAACTTAAAAGGCCGGGTACTACCACACCAAATTCAAACACAAGGGTCCAAATTTTGGACTCCCGGTTTAAGATTCCCCTATCAAACAATGACTAATTTATACAATCCCGTTAACACATCGTCACTAAACGAAATTATAAACCTCGTGCCTTCGGCACCATCGTATCAGAACATAGTGACTTTCTCCCTAAAAACAACTATGGCAATTAAATTTACCTATTATACTACTATTGTTCTTTCGTGTGCTTGTCAAGTCACTTCAGACTACACGTAAAAGGGTTCTTCCTTAACCATTTAGCCCCTCCAATTGGTTGGAGCGCAAACAGCTTCAACTGATAACCGCTTCAACACATTAGGACAAGGGTCTTTCCCAAAGTTACTGTTTGATACAGTGACCGTGCATCTTTTCTTTCCTATACATTTCTGTGAAAAAAGAAAATGACAGAGAGCATAAGTGAAATTATCATTCAAATAAAAACTTGTTACAAAGTTGATGAGTGGGACCGTGAAATGAAGTTGAAGAGTACCTTCTCTAAGATGGCATAGGAAGTGGGAGAATGACAAACACCCTTCTCATAACTCCCACACGTTCCCAAAGGAGTTCCAAAGCTTGCAAATTTAATGGAAGAAATGGTCTGGCCAGGACTACAATGCAAGTGAACTTTTGGAGGATGGAACTCTTCTGATTTCCCGTAGCTCTCAATGTGCCAATTCTTAATGTTTGGGTGGTACTCAGACACATCAGCACAGACACTTCTCACTGATCTCTTTACAAGTGAAATTTTTGAAGGATCTCCCCCAAGTTCCTCAAAAACAACTAACAGATTATGATTTGGCTTCAACCAAGATCGAGGTACATGGTACCTGAAATATTTAGTACCAAATATAAGGGACTTTGGGCCTGAGTGAGCCATGCATTACCTATAATGTCAACCAAAATTATTACTTACCATCGCTGGGTTGGTTGGCCACAACCAAGCTGACACTTTGGAGGTCTGAATGTGCCCGCATAGTTGCAACCACTGCAATTGCCAGTAGCCGGAGCTGTCCAGTACCTTCCAATGCTCAGACCATTAATCCATATTTGACCTTTACCCATACCCTCCATGTCCAATGCCAACGGTTCGTCTCCTTCTGGAACATCAAAATAAGTCTGCAAATTTACCGATAAATTTTATCATTTGTGAGGACCAGTAATTGGTTTCAATGAACCTATAGCTCTGTTTATTTTAACCTTGTGCCATGTCAGTGGTTGATTTTTGTCTGAAACTAACGCTGACTGCATCCACTCTACAGAAGAGATACCATTTGGTGATGCAAGATTCATGGCCTCTCCTTTCAGCCCAACCTGTTTTAAGAATTGGCATGTCTTAAGATCATTTTTCTTTGTAACTGAGACAACTTAAGCAGCTAAAGAAAGACTAAGTAACCTGATAGGTCCATTTCTGCCAAGATAAGTCCCACTTTCCTTGGTCAAGTCCACGGAGTACAACTGGACCAAGGATTCCTGTGTTCCAAGTCTCAAAATGTCCTCCCACATTCTATGACAACACATCAGAAAAGAATTATATTAGTCATTAATAGACAAGGAATAAAACCTTTATAAGCACAGCTGAGACCATAATAAGGAGGATGAGTGTACATGATGACAGTTCATTCAATTAGAAAAGGGTAGAAACCTTTCATACGAAAACTTAATGAGAAACCATATAAAATAAACTTTAACTGGTTTTTCTGAAAATTTGGCCTTTGACAATGGATTGCATCAAATGATACTTGTATGTAGTAGGATTTCGGAAAGTAAAGGTGAGAAACAAAACTTACTGGAAGTCCAACAGCAACACTGAGCAGTGCTATTCTGTTTGTTCCAGCACGGAGGTTTACTGTGCCAGTATATGTGAATCTCCTATCCTCCCTCGTTCCATAGGCAGAACCTGTTTTCAATCATATTTATCATGTTCCTTTGACTAATAACATGGAAAGGAGATCTAGCAAAGAAGGAAACAGACTACACACCAGAAAGTTGACCGTTGATAAAAACATGCACAGCGTGGCCTGTGGATTGAACAATGAGAGTGGGTAGTTTGCCTCCACGGAGAAAGGATTCAGATGAACCTATATCAACACTGCAGACAAGTTGACATGAAATAAATTAGTATGGTTAAAATGATTTCTAGAAAATTATCATTTAGCAGCAGCAACCTATGAGAGATTCCATTAAATGTCAGAGTCATGCTATTTAAGCCGTCCACCGGGAAGACAGATTTTAGATGTGGAGATCATAGCTATGTCAATTCCATATTCAGCATCTATAAAATTAACCATTTATTTTCATGATTGATGCAAGTGATCTGCTGTGTGTTTGAAAAAAGAACAAAAAAATTGTTAAGCCAGAGGACTCAATATTGTCATGTGTGGTAGAATTAAAATAACAACTCTAAGTTTCAACAAACTAGGAACTGAAGGTGTAAAGAATCTGAATAGTAAGAGATTGACAAAGTCACTTGCTCAAGGAGCAAACCTAATCAAATTTAGAAAATCAAGCTTACCTAGTTATATACCAAAGATAATCACTTGTATCCCGTGTTACATTTATCTGTTCCAAGAGTCCAGAAGTAGTGATTGTAATTGCAGAGCCATCATCAAGAGAAGAAACATCTTCATCAAAACTCTCCCATGAAAACATACGAGTATTTGTTGGTAGCATTTGCATCTGAGATGTTTGCACTCCAACCTAATAAAGGAAAAGATAAATTTAGTGGTTTTACACAATCTTAAATGGTTGAATCTCATTGATGGAGATACTGAATATGAATAAATTGTGGCCTGGGAAGCATAATGGCGATCCCAGAGTACCAAAGGAATATGATTTCAAATCTCTGACTTTTATTACTTACTTTTGCAGTATTAAAGACAACATTTCTGCAATCAGGGAGGATGCTGATGGACCAAGGAGGTAAGTTATAGTGCATATTGTTGAACATCACTCTAACAGAAGATTTTGTATCATAGTTTGAGAGGAAAGAAGCACAGTCTCCAGATTTTGTAGAGTATACATGAGCCTGGAAAAAGGAGAATACCCATTAGGGTCAGCAAATAAACTTGTGGCAAAGTGAAAAAAGAAAAAAAGAAGAGAGAGTAAGTTAAACCTGTTGGAAGTTCCCTAATGAAGTAATAACTGGATCAGTTGAAACAAAAGCCCGCTCACACATCTTGATAGCCTTATGAAGCTCCTTTAGATGACCATACTTTGGTTGCCTAATCAAACCTGTCATTTTTTTTAACAAATGAAGCCAGTTAATTCATCAGTAATTTAGTGTGGGGGTGCTGTTGTAACAACTAAATCTTAGGTTAAAGCATTCAGAGTGTGTTACTTCAGACAAGTGAACAAGCACTGTCACTTAAAATTGTGACATGGATGCATTAGAAGCAACTAAATAAAAGAACAGCAATAACCAGCTGTTGCATACAATCCAAAATTTTTAGTTCTCACCATATTCATCCAGTGGAGCATCATAGTCATAACTTGTAGTGATGAAAGGGCCTCCAGCTGTACGGCCAAAATTGGTTCCTCCATGATACTACATGCACAAAGAAAAGTTACTAGAGTGAATGTCATTGTCATCAACATTATCAAATTTTCAACAGTTAAGTCAGTATAAGCAATCCAACCATGTAGTAGTTTACAAAGGATCCTCCTTTCTGTATGAATCGGGCAACTGCAAATGCCAAATCCTGAACAGGTCTTTGATGAATTGGACCTCCGAATTCAGAAAACCTTCATATTTGGAAGAAAAAATTATGCAAGATCATTTCCTTAATTCCAAATTTTGGGAGTAATAATAAAAGTGATTACCAGCCACTCCAAGCCTCTGTCCAAATTGAAGGCTTATAGGGCTTATTGGGAGTAAAATAATCACAATAAAAGCCATTGCACGTGTTTATCTGTCATTAAACAGGAAACAGAATCAGATTAATTAAAAAACCACATTCCTGAACATGCAAGGTTCTTGAAAAGAAAAATTAGGGCTACAATCAGTTGGGTGCTCCAGTTTTTTAAGCTACACCTCGAGTTTTTTATAAAAACAATAACAATAGAACAACCAAAGAAAAACCAACAACAACAACAAATGTTGGTGGTGCATCTGAGGACAGCATTTAATATTACGGTACATAACTTTCAAGAGCAAGGATGAACGAGAATGCTCACCACAGGATCTGGCGCATCATCTTCCTTGCACATCACCCAGGGGACCCCAGTTCCCGTTTCAACAGCCATTTTTGCAGCCCAGTTCACATAATTATGGCCAGCAGGTCCAAATAATTTACTCTGTGCCCCATACTCATTTTCAATCTGAAACAGCATATTATGCATGTATCACTATTATTATAGCCACTTAGCCAGATCAAAAATGAAAAGTCTACAACCACTAGTGTCTAGTGCCTTTCATAAGAAAAATTAGAGAAAAACTGGTAGATTATAAATACACAAAAAGCAAGTTAGCAATGGAGACTAAACAACACCTGAGAGAGTATGATAGGGCCACCCTGGGATTCATAGAGACGTTCACTCTTCATCATTCCCACAATCTTCTCAGTGAACCCTTGCATTGCTTTCTGCAACACCGTTAACGGGTCATAAATAAAACCACTTCAATCGGAAGAAACAGGGAAACAAAATCTCCAAATTTTCCTTTGGGTCAGTTATTCAATAATGTAACAAAAATGGGTTTTAGAGAGAGAGAGAGAGAGAGAGAGAGAGACCTTGAAAGGTTCATTGTCTGTTCTAAAGCTGATGCCCGGAACATACTTGAGCCAAACCGGAAATCCTCTGCACATTACAAGAAAAAAACATTGAACAAACGAACAAAACCCTACAAGACCAAAACCTCGAGTTAGAACAACATAAGAGAGTGAGAAATTTGAAGGTACCCGAAATTCCATTCTGCACAGACATAAGGTCCAATGCGAAGATGAGCATATAGTCCCGCTTTCTGTATTGTTTTCACGAACCTCACCAGATCATTCCTTTCTTCAAAGTTGTACTGAACCAAATTCCAACACAGAGAATAAACCTCAAATTCAACAAAAAAAAAACAGAATTAAGGGTTTGAGAGAGGTACATTTCCAGGAGAAGGCTCGTGAACATTCCAAAAGACGTAGGTTTCAATGACGTCTAGACCACCCTCTTTGGCCTTGTAAATCAGATCTTCCCACATCTACACAGAGAAACAAACAGTGAATAAGGTAAAGTTTCTTTGGGCAGGTGAGAAAATAATGGGAAGTGGAAGAAGAAGAAGAAGAAGAAGAAGAAGAAGAAGAAGAAAATTACATCTGGGGTGCTTCTGGGGTAATGTATAGAGCCAGAAAAAAGGATTCTCCTTTGGCCATTGATGAGGATGGATTTTCGGTCGTAGGTAACGCTACAGTGAAGCCGGTCCAGCTGAAAAGCCAACCACAATGCCAAACAAAAGAATGCAAACTGCATTTTGGAAACCGAGGTGGTTTCCATGTTTTCCCTACCACTCTCGAAGACAATGGAGAATGGGGAGAGAGAATAAAGAAAAAGGAAGTTGCTTTGAGTGTGGTAGTTTTGGTATCCAAAGAGAAAGAGAAGAGAGTGGTGAAAATGGCAAGTAGGTCAATTAACTCTACTAAGTGGAGAGTAGACCAATTTATAAGAAGTAATGCGAAACAGCTTTTTGTTGGCACACTCATTCGTAGCCACAGGTGTCGAGGGCACCGCTACGACCGTGACTGCGTGCGACCTACCAATGCTGTGTGTAATGTAAAGTACTGTAAAGTAATGTAAATTATGTAATGATTCATATACCTCTCCGTAAGTGTAATCTCTGTGCCGAACAACCATAACAGAAAGAATGTGATCTAAATAAATACTGCTACAACAAATCTATATTCTTTTGCTTGACATTTTTTCTTTTTTTAATTACAGAAATCATTAATATACTTGTTTTTTTCATAAAATCTTTAATATTATTCATACAACTAAATGTTGATTGTGTTTCTTATTCACAATTGTAAACGGCTAGGAGACTCGTCAAGTGAACTTTTCTTATTATTATAAAAAATAAAAACTATAAATTTAAGTTATATAATTACACACGGATAATTAAAATTTTATTAATGATTATATGATTAGGTAAAAAAATATTATGTGTGTTTTTTATAATTTTGATTATTTAAATATATTTAATGATTTATATTTTATATTTCTTTAAAAAAAATATTTCATTTGACATGCTACTTAAAAAGTTATTGTTATAAATAAGGATTTTTTTTCTTAATAAAACCAAAGGTTTTTTTTTTCTAAACTGTTCGGGATTTTTTTTTTCAACTTGTTTTAAGTTGGATAAACCGTTTTGAGTATAATAAACCAGCTTAATTTTTCATTAATGACACTTGAATTAAATTTAGATTTTATTTAAAATAAACAAAATTCAATTAGTTACCACTCTCGCTAAATATATGTAAGAATAAGCTTCACTCTTGAACAAGTTTTTAGTTGACTGATTGTCGTAATGCTATTTTTAGTCGATAACATGTAAAGAATGGAATTCAATTCGTGCACAAAAAACGGTGGTCGTTAGTAACTGAGTAACCTTGTATTGATAACGTGCTACAATAAATCACCAAAAAGAAGAAGAAGAACGTGCCAGAATACATGGAATATTCAGTTTGTAGTATAAAACATAGAATTAATAGAATACAACAACAGTTAAGCAATTTAGGGGTTGGGTTTGATGAGCGAGTGAATGAATGCGATATTTATGAGCAATCATGGCCCACGCATGAGTGCTGATTTCATGTGAACCTGAAACAGAAAGGAAAACCCTTTCCCTTTAGCTGTGGTGTTAATTGGTCATGTCATGTGAACCAATGGTGAGTCAGACCATTGTCGTTTTGCCTTCAGAACAACCATTTACCATTGTCACAATTTCACAATGTTGAGCATTTTCTTTAAAAGATCGAAGAAAAGAATGTAATCTACAAAATATTGAATTACTAGAACCATAACACACAACCCTCACCTTAGATACCAAAGAAGATGAAGAAAAAATTCAAGCCTCACCTTTTTTGTCAATTTCTTTAGCTTTTCAAGTGATACCAAACTCCTACCACCTTTTCTTTTTTGTCTCAACTTTCCGCCAATGACCCAAGCATAAGGAAAAATTAAACGGTGGATGCGGCACGAGGACAACCTGCCATTTATTTTAGTTTGGTCACTAATTATTTGTGTCTATGTACATATAAGCCAGGTCAAAGCATGTATAAAATAATTTCGTCCATCAAGTTCACCATAACCAACTATAACAAAAAAACAAAAGACAAGTACTAAAGAAATAAATTAGCCTCTTCAAATAATAGAAATAAGTCAGCCCCTTTTTAAATGTAAAAAGGGGTCCTATGGCCAAAAAGGAAAATTGAGCAAAAAAAGTTAAATAAAAAACAAGGCATAAAAATTCCTTCGCTAATAATTTTGACAAAGTGATAATTCTAACTGAATAAAGAAATGTTAAGTCAAATTCAACTATAAAATTTTGTGATTAATTTTTGTTTATTGTTTAGTCAATGTACGTATTTAAACAATACACGGTTTTAAGTTGTAAGGGGAATTAAAAACACAGTAAGTATCTCTATTAATAACATAAATGAAAAAAATAATCGATTAAAGAAATTTTGTCAGTCGTATACTGTTAAACTTTTGCATTTTCATCTAAAGACAAAAAGAAAAAAGAAAACTTTAAATTTCTGATCTGAATTTGACTAGTAAAATTAATTCTTTCTTTTTTTTATTTCACATTTCTTTTATTATAAAACTTTCACTCAAGTTATATTCATCCATTTTTAATAATGTTTTTCACCAATGCTTTTATATACAACACTCATTTTCTACTAAATCAAACTAATAAATCATGAAAAAAATAGGTGTTACATTTAACAAAGTGGGATGGTAGCTTTGGCTAAGATAAATTAATATAACTTGAGTTTGGGTTTATAATAAAAGAAACGTGAAAAGAAAAGTAAAAAGAATTAACTTGAAGAATGAAATTAAATTCCTATTAGATCAAGTAAAAAGATTTGTAATTATTTTATAATAAAAAATTTATAAACATATTTTTAATTTAGTCATTATGTTAAAAAATTATAATTGTATTTTGATATATGAAATATATTATATATAATATAATAAAATAAAATTATTCTATCTTTGTTTCTTGCTTTGTATACGTAGTTTTTAAATTGAAAAATTATGTATCAGAAAGGCAATTTAGTAGTGTTACTTTTTTAAAAAATAAAATAAACTTTTTACATCAACATCCACAACCGACGTAACCTTTCACATTGGTTAATTCTTACATCTGCTCAATAAAATTGACCTAAAATATAAAAAGGCAAGATGGTAAAACTTTTCCGTAATTAATGATACAGCAAGTTATCAAAATAATTGTACTCATGCTTATATTTAAGAAGGAGACCTGTATCATGAGGATAATAATTTAATTTTAATATTTCTTCACACTTAATAAAATATTGATAAATTTAGACATTGACTTATTATCCCCATTTTATTTAAATAGATTGGTTTAATTGTCTTTGATCTCTTGACAAATTAATGAAACAAATTCTTGTTCGCTATTACATTTAATTAATTATGAAAAATCAATTACAATTAAAAGAATTAAATCTAATTATAAAATATAACACAAATAGGCTAGACACTATAAGTAAAAGTTGTTTTAGTATATACTAAAATATTCTTCACAAAAAATAATTCCATTGAAGTTGTATATTAAAGACTCGTATACGAAATCATTAACATTAATGTGAGGTAACTTTGTATCGGTTAATCCACATGATTACGTAGAAGTTGTTGATTGTATGCTGAAATAACATATTTAAAACTAACAAAAGATTTGAGAAACTAAAAAAACATATTTAAACAATGGCCTTCTGAATCATGATGGAGATATAGCCAAAGTTGGTGAGCCATTCCCCTACTCCCACACCTTCTCGTCCCCAGGTGGGGGGGGACCTTCTTATTTTATTATGTGCATTATGCAGGCTTGGATGAATATCTTGATAGGAGACAAAGAATTAAAGTAAGTTATTCCTTAACCGAATATTCACTCTTTTTTTTTTTTCTTTTTCTTTCAAAAACAGTAAAAAGAGACCAAAAGATAGAGAAAGCTAAAGTATATTTTGTGCACTTGTGTGTAGTCAGTGTAGATGCTCCCGTAAAATACTTTATATTAACCCATTATTAAAGCCTGAAAATTCATTCTACCATGCATGTGCACCTTAAATTAGCATTAAGGTGTCGTGACGAGGCCAAAGTTAGACGGTTAAACATGAGTAAATGTGGTTTAAGTCATGATATTAATGATATCTGTCTCCAAAGCTGAAGTACCCACGTGGGCATGTTTTGTTCTGGATCCACCCAGTAATTCCGTTTCACAGTGTCGTTTACGATGTCCTGAATTCTTATTAATTAAATTTGATGTTTGTATAGTTTTTATTTGCTTTGGTTTTTCAGCTTTCATCAACGTTTAACGGCTAGAAGGACGGATGGAGATTGGAATTTTCGAACCCAAAGGCAGTGGGGCTTTTGTAGATCTCATTGTGCTCCACCCATTTCTTGGACTTTGATATCTCATTTCATGGTCATTCGCACCACATGTGTATAACTAATACACCATAATTAACTTGTGTTAATTACTCGTACTATACATAGTTTTTATTTATGTACATTTTGGATTATAATGAATAAAAAAGCAGCTTGATGCTAAAAAGTAAACCATGCTTTTGTGTTATTCTTCCATAAATCTCGCTCCACCCACTTTTCTCCGATGAAATATTCAATGTGCGATATTAAGATGCTCTACAAAAGCACAAAGTATGAACATTTTAAATGCTCTCCATGCCCCTATACCTTCATTTGTTTATCTTTCATCAATAATTTCAAATTTCGTATATGCATATTTTAACACTTTGGTCAAGAAAGATTATTTGTAGGGACAATTAAGAAGGCCATTCTTTTCTGTCAAAAAAAAGATGACGATGTTTCTAATAACAACACTAAAGTCTAAAGTTTTAACAAGACAATAATTAGGGTCTCATTGGAATTATAGTAGTGTTTGCCTCAACTTTTTTGTATTTTTCATTAAAATAGAAGTTGGGTTAGAAGTTAGAACACATTTAAAAAGACAATTCTTAAAAAAGTTAAGAATTGTAGTTTTAAAAATAACTAAATTAACTTAAAAAATTGCATATCCTAGTTTCTCTATCCGTCTCTCCTATGAATTAATTTAAGTGAGACTATGAAATGAAACTTTAAGTTCAAAAGAAAATATTAAACTAAAATTATGACATAATTTATTTTATTTTAAAAATTAACTTAAAGTAGCTCCTCATTAACGCCTATGAATACATTTTATTTTTAAAAATGAATATCTTTCGTTATCTTGTAAAAAAAACTTATCTGCGTGAGTGTTATGAATTATACTGTGTTAATAGATTCAACCTTTACTGCATCCTAAATTGTAGAATTTCATTTCAGTATTGTATTACTATTTGTTGCTTGACCGGATTTTCAAAGACAAGATATCGTTCCTCAAATTTTATTATAATGTCATTAAGTGATTTTATCTGGACTTGGCATTTATTTATTTATTAACTTATTATTAGAAAGCAGAATATCATCATATTTTGAGAGTGAGCAAAGTTCTCACCACCAAATATACCAGTCATTTTGTCACCGTATAAAAAAAAACTCTCACACTCCCGTCAATGAGTGACCGAACAAAATTTTGTAAAGTTAAAAGAAAATAATGTTTTAGCTGTACTGTATCTCCTTTATAATATTAGAGCAAATATTTTTCATTAATAATTAAATAACGAAATTATAAGCTTGTTCAATGCAGCTACTATGATATTTTACGTAAAATTCATCTTATTTTACTAGTTTAAGATTCCTCATCCGTTATATTTTATGCATATGTCTATTTCTTTTATCCATTATATATACCGTTAATTTATAATTTAAAGATTTTATTTGTTGAGAAGTTTTTATGTTGTTATAGTGGACAATTGTATTTTACACAGTTTATATAACCATTTGAGTAACCAAAGACGAAAACATCCATTTAATAAATCTTCAAAATTAGTTTAATATAGTCCATTATACATTCACTTACAAATGTTCAGTTTATTACGTGAAGGGTTTAGTTTAATGAATAAAAGGAGAGAAAAATAA
>JAMLFT010007319.1:0-14963 GCA_026544285.1 Pachyrhizus erosus
CCGATCTCTATGCTCAAATTTAAATTAATTAAAAGTTTTAATTTTTATATATGAAAATTTAATATAAACAATAAATATATTAGATCTCTAAAATTAGATTCAATTAGGATACCAATCCTGTGATGTTCATATGGGATTGAATACACATCTTTTAAATAAAATCTTGAGTTTAAATTTTATAAATAAATAAATAATTTATTAATAAAATTAATAAATAGTTTCCATATATAATATATTTTAGAAGCTTTGTACGAATAATATGGTATCTGAAAAAAATAGTTTTCTATTTTACGTACTGATTATTGGATGAAGCTAAATTCATTTGAAAAAAGAAGTTACAATCTTTTATTTAACATTACTAACCTTAATTTAATTAGTATTTGTAGCTTTCAAGAGAAAAAAAAATTATTACATAAAATATAGGCTAAAACTAATTAATTCAAATGTAGTTTATTAAACATATACAAATCTTCTTATTTCATTAAAGAATTTGAAGAAAGAGTGAAATTCTCAAAAAAATTAAATACTCTTTCATTAAATTAAAAAATATTAAAACACATCTCATTTTTATTATTTTTTTTCTCTTTAAATAAAATAGGATGATTATTTAGCTTATTTTAAAGGTGAATGTAGAATAAATAATATAAATAATCTAAATATTAAATGTTTGATTGAAAATTTTGGCTTAAAGAATCTCATCATCAAATCCTGAAAATTGTCTCAATTGGCACTTTTATTGGTTAATCTCTACATTATTTTTATAATTTATACACACACAAAATTAAATGATATTTGTGTAACTTTATATAATTTATATTAACTATTAGATCATTTAATAACTTTATGTAACATTTGAATTTGGTCGATTCAACTATTAATTTAAAATTAAATATTATTTTGACTATTGTGTAAAATTTTATGAAAATTAAATATTAATAAGGTAATCTAATAATTCATATTTTCATAAATTTTAAAAGTATGTATTACGTTGATTTTAATATATATAAATGAAATATCAAGTAATTTTTTATTAATACAAAATTTGATAAATATGATTTACATGAAAGAAACTTTTAATCTAACAATGAATTTTAAAATAAATTATTAAATTAAAAATTATAAAATGATGTAATAGTTTATGTATGTTGCATTAATCTTATTTTATCTCTTCTTATATAGAGAGAGACTAAATAATTTATGAACTATATAAAAGATTTTACATTGTCATTCAATTACAAGTTATTATATGATAAATTTATTGATTTTTACACGTGTCATGACATTTTTTTTTTTGGATAAATTATGTTTTAGGTCTCTCTAAAATTAATAAGGTGTGAACTTGGTATCTCTAAAATTATTCATATTATTTTAATTATTCTAATTTTGAAATATATTTTTTAAATACTATCTAAAACATTTTTATCCATATATAAACATTATCTAAAATACTTTAATAACTAAATGTGATATATTTCAAATTTAGAGGGACAGAAAAATACATTTTAAAATTTGAGGAATAATAATAATGCAAAAATTTTTAGCGAAACTAAAATTAAACTTTATTTATTTTAAAGGGTTCAAAAATATTTTATCTTCTTTTTTTCTAATTGTGGTCACAAGTTATTTTATTAAAGATTCAAAATATCATTATATTAGTTTTTTTAGATTTTCTCCAAAATAATCCTTCAAACATTTCAAATGACATCGTATTTATCTTTTTGTAGAACTAAAATCGTGATAATTTTTTTTAAAAGAATAATTTGGTAACAAATAAATATTTGAATGACAATTGAATTTATTGTGAAAATAATGTTGTAGTAAAAATTTCTTAAAGACTAATATAATAATAGATAAAGCTTTTTATTATAATTTTTAGAAATTAAATACTATGCTAATTAATAAATTTTATGCTTTAAAGAGAAAAACATTTATTACATAACTTAGACACAAGATTTAATTCATTCAAACTTAGTTGTCATGCATGAACAAATCTTCTTACTACATTAAAGAATTTTGAAAGAAAGATATGAAATTCTTGAATATATTAAATAAACCAACTGTATTAAATTAAAAAATTATTAAATACATGTATCTTTTTTTATTATATTTCTCTTAAATTAATTAAGATGATTTCTTTAACTTGTTTTAAGGAGAAATTAAATTTAATACTTAAATAATAATGTTTAAATACTACATCTCTAACATTTAATATTTAACATGAATATGGACATGTATTAATAAGTTCATATCACTAATGTTCAAATCAATCATATTTTAATCTCTCTCGATCTCTCACTCACACACACATTTATAATCATCTCAAACTGATACTAGAAATGTCTTAGGTCTTCAATTGATCAACGTTGAACTCCTTTCACCACAAAAATTGAAAGGAGATGATTGTAGACCACAATTGAAAGTTCATATATAACCCATCTGAGTGAACATAAAGGCCATCATTATGCACTTTGTAGGGTGTGTATGAGCTTTGAAATGTGGCTATTTTGATCTTTTTTATTTTGTTGTGAAGGGAGTTTCAACCAAATATAAGACCATTTATGTTAAAGTTGAATATTTTATATTATATAAAGTCCCCTCTCTTAGCCTTTTTCATTCATTTTTCTAACTACATGTTATCATTTTAGATAGTTTACATATTTGAATTTAATAGTCTATTCATAAATCAATTTAATATAGTTATAATAACCTTGTACTTGGCTTTTTTTTATGTTTATTATGCCTAATATTTGTATTCTTGCTAAGTTTTATATCCTTGAATTTAATAAAACTTAATGAAAATCTTTGTTAATATTCATATTTTAATGCATTTTGACATTTTCTTCTTGTTTAGGTCATAACCTGGGCTCTAGAAGTATGATTGAAGTGATCTTCAAGTCTATGAAAAGTTCAAAGAAGAGACTACACTTTTCAAATAGAGATCATAAGCAAATTCAACATGGATCATGTGTAGTAAGAAATCATTTATTACTCATGTATAGTATTGATCTTATTATATTACATGCATTTTTTTTTATGTGACCTTATGTTGGATTATGTATAGGATGTTTAAACCTTTGATAATTTAACTACTTGGAACTCATCCATGGTTACAATAATTATTGAGGGAGTTATGTACATAAACATATTATGTATCATGACAAGTACCGATATTCAATACATTTACATGAGAAAATTGGTGTCTTTTGTTCTTAATTGTTGTTGAAATTAGTAATTACTCTTTAATTTGAGAATTTTTAAATTCAAACATATGCTTTGAGTCTGGAAGTAAATGGAGACATTTAATCCTAATGTTATATGAATTTCAGGTAACTGAGGAGCGAGTAAGGAAAAAAATAAAAGATGCATGGATAGAAGCGCAAGAAGATAGACAAAAAGAAAACTTTGATGATAAAAAGCTTAAGTCAGGGCTCGCCCAAGCGAAACCAAATCTTGCTGAAGCTAGAATTTTTCATAGACAGTAAAAGTTGTAGTGGTAAGCTCGCTCAAGGTATAATATCTCGCTTGAGCGAGAATGATCCTGAGTGGTTATTTTTCAGCAGGAATCTCGCTTAAGCTAGGCACGACTCGCTTGAGCAAGATAACATTGTTTCAAAGTTAAGTACATGGCTCGCTTAAGCGAAACTATCTCGCTTAAGCGAAAATTCATTAACCTAGCTGCGAAGAGAGTTTTAAAAGAAGGGGAACAACATAAACAAGGAGTGAGGAAAACAAAGATCATCTCTTCTTGTGAAATCTATCTTGCAGTAATGAAGGCTACCATGAGTAGCTAACTTTCTTTTTTTGGGATTGAATGTAATATACTCAAACTCAAATGTATTTTGGTGATAGTTATGTATAATTCTTTATCTCTACTTATTCTTGACATTTTCGTTTTACGCTTACTGTTGGATTTTATCTAATCAATAGACTTTTGATTTTGATTCTTAGATTTAATTGGAAAGTATTTGTAAGAATAAGATCTAAACGGAAATACTTGATATATTGTAATGTTAGGAATAGATTTTAACATTTCGATTATTTCATAACATCTGAACTTAAAGCTGGTTAATTTACTAGACAACTGAGGGATTAGTGTTTAGAAAATTTTCTTAAGAATTTTATGCTTGAGGAATCAATGTGAATGATTTAAGATGTGGTATCAAGAATCAGTATTGTGAGTATTATATGTTGTTAGAAAAATAAAATACAGAAGAGTGAGATAGAATACGTTCAATCCCAATCCCCATAATTGAAATTTCAAACCAAGTTCATGTATTATTATATGCTTTTGGATGCAAAGTTATTTTTGATAACCTCAATCTAGTATAAACAAAATTAACATTCATTTTATATACTCAGTTAGTGTTGCAGCAAAAGATTTTTAATTGAAATTGTTTCTCGTAGGTACGACATTTGTACTTTGAAAAGTACTATACTACAATTGATTTAGTGCACTTGCCGAAGGAAAAGAATCAACAGATCAATCATCCAAAGTCATGTAATAGAATATTCATATTTTTCTAACTCTTGTTTCCCTTAAGTCACTCCTATAAATCAATTGTGTACCCATTTTATGTAGAAATTTCTATAAGATCAAGACCAATTGGCCAAACCCTTAATTATGTTAAGTATTGTTTCACATTATTTTAGTTGTCTTATTTAGAGTATGCCTTTTGAAAATGTGGCTCATTATTTTATCTTATCTTTAATGTCTTCAATGAATGCTTTTATCCTTCTAACTATTTTGGTATATTCTTGTAATACAAAACAATATCATAAAACATTACAAATTAATTATATTAAATTTTTTTCTAGAGATACTTTATATATGATATTTCTATAATTTTTTCAATTGAATTTTATTTATTTTACCTTTTAAACTTGACAATCATGCAAATTACTTTATCATATAGCATGGTTAACTCATTAAGATGTTAAAAATAAATACGTGGATGAACGTCATGTCCCTATAAAATTTATGGTTTTGATTATTACGAAAATATTATAATTTGAAATGACTAATAGTTTTTATTGAATTTTGATAATAGAGATGCATTTAATGGTACAACAAAGGTAGTATTCTAACTTACATGTATCAAATTGAGCTAAAATACATCTAGTAGATTTCATACAATTTATGTGTCCAAAAGAACCTTCAAACATATACATCCAAAGTTTAAGCTTTTATGGATATGTTCAATATGTCCTATACATCCAAATTCTTGTTTTTATTTTCTGGATGAGTAAACAATAGCAAACATTTTATACATGCACATATAACAAAGTATGCTTTGTTAACAACTATTTTCTTTGACATTTTTTAGTGCCTAAGATATTTGTTCTTATAGTTCATATATTATCCTCTTTTGTTATTCTAATATTTGAATTTTGAATAAGTATTTAATAAAAAAATAAAATACATTAGAAGATAAATAGACTTTCAAATAAAAAAGATCTCAAACTTTGAAGTTTGTCAAAAGAAAAGACAACAATATGAATATTCAATAGAACGCTTGTTCTGCAAAAACTTGGTCAGCGAAAAAGAAGAAAAGGACGAGGATGTTATCTTTTCTCTAACACAAGTTTGAACTTCCAGAATGATAAAGACATATGCAAAAAACTCATGCATTTAATGCATAATCTTAATGAAAAAAAGATATGGATATTCACTCTCGACGGATATTTCAATTTCAAATCTATAGATATCATAAGACACGAAGACTAAAGAAACTCTTGAATATGCAAATTCTACTTTCCTTATATATTTTCAACTTTCTATAACATGTATTCTTGAGATCAAAGTGCTTTGAATTTGTTTATAGTCTTAGTAATGCTAAGTTATCCTTTTTTTTATGCTTTAACTTGTATATACTCATTGTGTGAGAAAAATCTTTCTTTGTAAATATTTTTAGAAAATTAAGAGTGACTTAGTGATTTAAAGAATACTCAAGATGTTTAATCAGGTTATTAAGTTTGTAGTCAGAAGTCATAGTAAAGAATATTTGGGTTAGGTGAGTTAGAAGTAGTCTAGAAAATATTTGAATTTTGAGACAAAAAGTCATGGATTCAATGCATGTTGTAACCTTGTTTTTTTAATTAGTAGAACACCTTTAAGATTAAGATAGAATTAGACGTAGCTCAAGATATTTGAGTAAACCAATATAAAATAAATATTTTATTTGTTCTTCATCATTCAAATTTTTGGACATCTTTGATTATGAACTATTTTTGAAAAATACATTTATTTACGAAAAGTTACCAAAATAGTTTTCTAATTCACATACACACTATTCAACTTCCTTTTTAGTGTGTTTTTCTAACCTTTTATATAAAATACAATGTATTAAAAGCAATTACATAACAATTGTTACTCTTCACATGCATTTATCTTATACTATATATTGTCAAATATGCATTAAGTACTTGGGATAGTGGTGGTCGTTGTCCTAGGTGGTTTCTCAACTTATATTGGAGTGTCATAAGCTCTTTATGCATAATTATATGTAGTCATTTTAGCCATTGAATGTTGTCATGAGTTAGGACAAATGTTATCATGGTGTAAATTATCATAATAAATTTATTTGGTAGGATATGATTCCTTCTTTTATTACAAATGACTTTTTTTTTGTAATAAAGTGGGTCTTCCCCCACTTTAGGTTTTGATGATGTTGTTTTCATGGATTTAGTTTAGCCCCTTTCCATGTGTCTTTTGTATTTTTTTTTTTAATCTATTTTTGGTGTGCTACAAATGATTGATAGGTTTTGGGGTGCCAACATAGTTGGTATTCTAAATTTCTACAATGATGCATTTGAATGCTACAACCTTTAATAAAAAAAATATTCATTAACTACTTCCTCTTAAATTTTAATTGCTAATGAGTACTTAAAATTTAAAATAATTATATTTTAAAATATTTTTTAAAAAGGTCATTTATATTTTTAATAGACAATAAAATAAATGGGAAAACAAAGACAACAAACGAAGTTATCCTCGATGAGTTGAAGAAAAGTTTGGGAAATGCCAAGGGGTCTTACGCTAAGGAGTTATCATTACACCTCCCCTGTCAATAGCAAAAAAAACACTTCATTTATACTCATATTGAACCGATGCTATGACCCTTTTTGAAATCGAGGAACCATCCTTGTAACACGTGCACTTTGACCTAAATCAAAATGAAGAAAGTACAAAGGTTGAGTTGTACTTGGTAGAAAAAGTGAGAGAAGAAATAAAGGTTAGAGAAAAAAAACATGTAAGTTAATAGCTACTTAGAGGTATAATTTGAAGTTGAGGTTGAGGAGTTTCCCTATGGGAGACCTAGTATGGTGAATGCAAGGTAAAGGCAAGAAGGATGCTATTAAGGGGAAGCTAGCTGCAAACTGGGTAGGACTTCTTCAAGTTATCGAACAATTAGGCAATGAAGCTTATTGACTAAGTTATCAAGAAAAACAATTCCAATTAGGCAATGAAGCATATAGACTAAGTTATCAAGAAAAACAATTCCAAGAACTTGGAATGCTTCTCAGTTAAAGTTTTATTTTAGTTTAGTTAAGGTGTCAATTGATGTACATTACCTCGGTCTTTCGTCCGAAAATAGAAAAAAAAAAGTTTGGTTGAGAAGGATTTAACGAGAAACATCTTAAGTAATAAATCAATAAATTTATTGGCGTATTTTTCTTTGACTAATCTTCTCAATTTGCTTTAAGGCGTTGGTTTTAGCATGGAGGCTGCTCAAGGATTGTCTGTCTTCCCACGCGTGTCCAACTACATAAAAGAGGTGTACTTCTACAAGACTCGTCACAGTTATGTGTTCTTTGCAATGACTCCATGGAGGACTGTAACCACTTATTCACTAGTTGCAACTTCACATCTCATATCTAGTATGCGGTTTTTTATTGGTTATAGGTATTGACAGCCTTTCCACAAGATGTTAAACTTTCGTATACTCAAATGGGAGAATGTATCAGTGGGAGAAAATTAAGACGCCTAAAATTCCTCTTTTGGCATGCTACATGTTGGTGTGTTTGGAACTTGTGCAACAGGATCATTTTCAAAGATGGTGAAGTGGAGTTCTCGAGATGTCTAGCTCAAATAAAAAACATATCATGGCAGTGGTTCTTATACAGGAAAGGAGCAAGACCAGACACATTTTACTCTTCCTGGTGCACGAACCCACTCAACTTTATTTTGGGTTGAACTTGGTTACTTAGGTGGTAAAGACACGAGCCACTACTGATCGAGTGTTTAGTTAAAGGGGAGTGTTATAGAGAACTTTTTGAAATGTTAGGATGATAATCTTTTTTTATAGGGTTGAGGATTGTTATATATTTACAATTATCTCCTGTTAATATTAATCTGTACCATACGGTTGATATAGACTACACAAATCATATTGTGGGAATGACCTTTTGGTTGGTCTTTTGTATATGAGGTTGTTGATAGCACATCTCATGTAGCTTCAACCTATTTATATAATACATTTTTTCTATGCCTTCCAAAAAAATATATAATGCTTTGATTTTGCTGAAACTCTAAGTTCGACTGCAGCTTCACCGGAGTTGCAAAGCTCCTCATGTCGTTCCTTCACCGTTAGGCAAAGTAGTTGAGTTGAGAATCGACACTGAAAACAAGTAACGAACACAAATAATATAATATTAATATACACTTATTCAAAGGAATTATTGTTTAATAAATAAATAGTTTATGCTAACCATAATAACTTCTATCAACGAGGTTCAACAAAAAAAAATAATAATAAAAGTAAAGAAAAGAAAACTTGTTTCAATGACAACAAAAGAAGAAGTGTTCTTTGGGTAATGTGGACATTCATTTAGCATCAACACAGGATGGGTTCCATGATTTTAGTAAAGGTTTTTTTTATCATCACAAATGCATTGCAGTTACATCGGCTGCAATTTTTCACAACATTAAAAATAATGACAAATCACAATCGCAATTTAGAATCATTATGAGTTCTTTCAGATTTCTAAATTACAGAATAAAAATCAACAGTGAATCACGACAAGTACTTTTGTTTAGCAAATGTGAAGATATTGGTTATATAAAACCAATTAAAAATGTAAAGATGTAGTTATATATGAAGTATATATATAAATTGAAAGATAGAGAGGAGTTGTGTGAACATGAAAAGGACTTGAAAATAACCTCAGGAGTTCCCTTCACTCCAATACCAAAAGATCAAGATAACCTCATCTCTTAATTTATGCAAATCCTTAATTTCAAATACAGTATTATGAATTATAAATATTCATGAACTAGGAGCAGAGGTTTACCATCATATTCTTTTAAACTTGAAGTGTAGGCAACTCCAACTAGGATTTGATATTAAATACGCTTAACGCTGCTTTGATGTGTAAGGAAGAGAGGAATGTTGATCGCAACAATGAATATGTTAGAAAATCTAAAAATAGGATCTCAATACCCAAGGACTGGCGAAATATATATATTGTATTAATTGTAAAATCGTAGCTGATTAGGAATCTCTTAATGTTATATTAACTTTACGAATATGAGTTATGTTGTGGATAATCATGTACACTTAGGTGGGGGTAACACATTCTTTTTAAGCTTTATTCTCATCAGCTTGACTACGTGGCCCATTACCACTTGATTGGTTGATCTCTATAATATATAATGTTATAGGTTTATGAATAAAATATTTTATTTTCATATATTTAGTGAAATTGTCGCCATCTGATTACTGGATGGGAAATAAAAATCAAATTCAACTGTTGGATCATATGAGAGAGCGAGAACGAGAAAGAGCATCAGTTATAACAATTCTTAACTTTTTTTGTTTTTTTTAAAAAAGCTAAGAAAGCAGAATATTTTAATAAAACTAGCTATGGTACAAGCTGTACGTAGCTAACCCAAAAACAAAATACAACAACAATTATAATTATTAGAATAATTATAAATATTTTAGTAACAATTCTTAACTATTTTAATAAATGTAAATATTTAATTATAATCATTAGATGTTTTTGGTGAATAATTATAATCATTAGATTAAAAGTTTATTTTATTACAAGTCCTATATGTTCTTTTAAAAAATAATAAGTGGTCCTTGATTAAAAAGGAAGAAAATAAATTCAGATATTTGTAAGTAAATATACAATTTGAGCTGTCAATTTCAATTTAATAATTGAAATTAAATATTCTCGTTTTCATTATAATAGAGTTTTCACATTACACAATCTCTTTTCAAATAAGTTTTAAATTTTATTTGGCTTAACTAAGTTTTTGATTTCTTAAATATCATAATTGTTCAATTTTAATAATTTAATTTTTAATTATATAAATTGATGTTGTAATTATAGAATTTTAATTCTCAAATATTACAATTTTCTAATTTTAATTTTTCAATATTGCAATTGTATAATTTTAATATAAAAATAATTTTAATGTTATAATTATAAAATTTAAGGAACAAAAATTACACAAGTACAATATTTATAATATTAAAATTATAAAATTATGATATTTGAGGAACTAAAATTACACAATTAAAATATAATAGACTAAAATTGTACATTTGTGATACCTAAATGATTCAGTTAACACATTTAAAATTTGGATGATTAAAATTGTACAAGTGTGATACTTAAGAAATTAAAAGTGTAATTAAGTCATTATATTTCATCATCACAAATTAGAATCTAATTTTAGTTTGTAAACATAAGGCTTCTTATTATTTAATTGTTAACTCACTAACAGTTAATATAAGTTATAATTAAGTCATTATTAATAAAAAAAAATGACAATATTATAAGTATGAAGTATCTATCAATTTTATGTATAATTAATTTTTATTAAAAAATATGACTAGTTATCATCATCCAACATGTGGTTCAATTAGTAAGGTGTTGTTTAAGCTGAACTAGAAGTTTTGAGTTTGAGTTTTGGATATGCAATGAAGAATGCTGTGAAGGGAGCACTTTGTCAACGATAATGATCCTATTTGATTAGAATAATATTGTCTTTGTAGAGAATACTTGTGATTTAAATATAAAAAAATATATTAAATAATGCTAGTAACTTAACTCTGTTTTATGCATAACTTAGTACATCTACTTCTGGTTTTACCTTGCTTTCTTCTAATAAAAAATTTGCTTATAAAAGAAAAATGTTAGTATCAAAGAGGACCATTGAAGTTAGAGGAAGAGGCTTTTATTTGAAACTATAAAAAGTATTATCATTCTTTTATAAAATTGAGAAATGTTTATTAAAAATAATTTATTTAACTTCATAAAATTTATTAAATGACTATTTAATTAAATTATTAATCCAAATACATTTTAATAATTTAAAAAAAGTATATTATCTTATATATTAAATCATTGTGTAAAATTCAATTTTTTTATTATTATTATTATTATTATTATATTTTATACAGCAATGCACAAAAAATGTCACATGAATTTATCAATCAAGTAAAGAGGACAACGAATGCATAATTTAGGACGGAAAAAAATAAATGTGACGAAAATATAAAAAATACCTAATGGTCAAAATTATGGTAGTTGTATAAAGTGTCTATGTAATATAAAATCATAAGAAAGTACACAAAAACAGGAAAAGAAAAGGAAAAAAACATTCAATCGGTGCCTTTAATTAAACGGTGGAGTAGACGGTAGAGCTACCGTTATTCACTTTATATCAAACTATAATTAAAGCTTAAAATCTCATATAAATAAGCAATGTTGCTACACATTACGGGTTGCTTTGGAACAGCAAAAATAGAGAAGAGCGAAAGGTAAGGGAACCATTTTTTTTATTCAAAATAGCATTGTTCTAACGTTTGGTCATCCTTTGTTAGATAAAGTAATATGTATGGGTATCCATTTTTTCCCATCAAAATGAGGTTAATTTAATTATTTTATTTAAAGATATATATAGGTTCGTTGTTATTAAAATATAGGTGATTTTTTGTGTAAAAAGTTATAGAAATTTAAATCTCTATTTGATTTTAAAATTATAAGAATAATTGAGAAAATAAAAAGATATATTATATATGTGTAAGAAAAATATTTAAATCTCAATTATGATTAATGTTTATGCATATATTAATATATATATATATTGAAGAAAAAATGTCAGATTTTTTTGTTATATATATTAAAAAATTAATTGTCAATTATTATTAATGTTGACACATAAGTTAATGTGAAAAATAATGATAATACATAAATAGATTGATTAAGAAATTTCTTATTTTTACTTAGGAAAAATTAAGTTTTATTCACTTCCATAGTCTAAAGTTCTATTCTCATCTTATTTCGTATGTATGTACAAATTTTATTATACTTGTTTATTTCTTTACAATTTGTATATGTTTGTGATGGATAAATCTTTTTCATTCAATGAATTGCGTTTTTTTTTTCTTCTTTTGACTAAAGATTGTTTTTCTATCATATTTGATACTTGGTTTTCTTTTAAACAATGAGTATTCTAGAATCATAACAAATCAATTGATTTAATAAAAAGTTTGAATGATTTAAAAAATAATGAATTTATAAATTGTAGATACATGATAGGATTGGTTTCATGATATAATCATAAAAGTCTCTTACATTTGCTCTGTTTAACTCTAAAATATTTATCAATTTGAGCATTGCAAGAGTGGTGATTTAGATAAAATTCTCATTCTTTTTATCCTCTCCATTTATCTTCACTAGGTATGTACAAATTTTATTTTACTTGTTACTTTCATTTACAATTTTGATTTTATATACTTAGAGTGGGTAAGCTTTTGATCACAACTTATTTAATTTTGAAAAGAGAGAATATGTTTCATTTTTATCTCATTAATTTGGACATTGAAAGAAACTATCATTCAATGATGGATTACACTCTTCTTTCACCTAGAGTTTTTTTTTTTTCCCCATTAGATTTGTTATTTAGTTGTGTTTAGCATGATGAATAATCTAAAAACTATAACAAATAAGTTGATTCAATAAAAAAAAGCTTGAATGATCTAAATAAGATAATGAAATGATCTATTGTTATATGTGGGGAATTAGTTTTATGATTTGATAAAGTCTTTTACAATTGTTTTAGTTAACTTCGAAGAGATAGAATATATTTCATTTTTATCTTATTAATTTAAAGAGCATCCTATTGTAGTAGTTAAAAAGAAGTAACTTTTAAAAAAGATTGACAATCAGTTTTAACCAGATATTAATTTGTGACTTATTCTATTAAAAAAAAGAATATTATGCATATTAGTTATGAAAAATAAAGACTTTTACATTATGACTTGATTCTTTATAAATTTTAGTTATCAATTTAATATCTCAATGTCATCAAATTGATCTTTAATATTTTATTAATAAATTAGTTTATCTGAAATTTAATTTGATTTTAAATTATAACATCTTTTCATCACATGTAATAATTTATTGTATATTTTTTAATTATGAAAATATGATTTTGTTTTACCTAATTAAACAATAAGACACTCCAATAATTTGTACGGTTAATTGATTTCACACAAGATTTGAATGAATTGAAATAATAGATTTACGGAAGAATTTTTATAGAGCAATTGAATAATTAAAACAATAATTTTCAAAAATCTTTATTATTGTACAACAAAAAACAAGTAAAAAATTAAGGAATTGAAAATATTAATAGAAAGTGGATAAAATTAAAAGAAATTGAGATTATACTTTCATTTGCACGAAAAAAATATAAAAAGATGCAAAAATTAAAAAAAAATATTTTGATAAATAAAAAATTTATGTGTATAAATTTTTATATAATTGATAACGTGTTACAAAATTATTACATATTTTATGTATCAATCATTAATACTTTAAGTGGTAATGTGTATAAATCATTTTATTAATGAGTAACTAGAATTAAAAAAAAAATTGGTAATATGATATATAATTTGACTAGTGTAAAGTTAGTTTACATGTTTCAATTTTTTTATTTTATTTTATTTAAACACATCATATTTATTATTAATTAATCAAATGTGTTCAAATAGAAAATATAGAATTATTTTATTTTATTTGAAGAACACACGTTATATAACACATCACATACTCAATATGTTAAATCAAATTCAATTATATTAGTTTCTTTATTTTTCTTGTTATGCTTTTAATATAAAATATTTACGTATTTTGTAAATAGTTCTTATTAAGATAGTGAAGAATTTAATTTCTAAGAATGCTAAAAATATATATTTATTAACCAATCAAAAGTAAATTTCAAATTGATTATTTATAAAAAAATCAATAATTTAATATTTTTTATTATATATAATAAATTAATTTAGACTTAACATTCTTTGTATTAGCAAATTATATGAACTTAGAATTGATATATAATAAACGTATAGTTACATGGTTTAAAACAATATTTTTTTCTAATTTTTGGAATTTTAATTCTACTGATTTTAAGCTTAATTGTATAATAAAAGATTACTCTCCTAAAATTTATTTTTTTATTTTATACATCCAATATAAATTAGTCGTTTGTAAATTTTAAACTAAATAATATAATCTAAATTTTATTCATTTAGTTTAAATATATATTAAGTTGAATAAATAAATGTATTTTTTTATACAAAATAAATAAAAATTTAATCTGTAGTATAAAATAATTTATGAAACAAGGATATATAAAAGCTATATAACGTATGTTACTCACTAAAGCTTAAATATATGATAATTATTTAGTTTTCTCAAAATTTATTTAAGCTTATATAAAGTAATTCAATTAAACAGATGAAAAAATAATTTAATTAAAAATATAAGATAAATAAAAAAATTGAAATATAGAGAATTAATGCTATTAAAATACTACAAATATGTACTTATTAAATGCATTAATATTTAAATATAAATTAGTGATTTGTAAATTTAAAACTAAAAATATTTTGGATTGAAAAATAAAAGTAATTTTAATCAATGAAAGGTGAAAGAAGTAAAAA
>JAMLFT010007320.1:0-14962 GCA_026544285.1 Pachyrhizus erosus
ATAATTAAAATAATAAAATAAAAATAAATTATTTTAAAATATATATATATATATATATAAAAAAAACATATTTAAAGCAGAATAAAATCCTGCATCGAATGAGCATCCACAGTTTCTGTAATAAAATAGATAAAGCACTAAAACAAGGGGTAGGCAGCTTCTGATTTTTAGTCAAATCAGTGCCATCAATCTTTCTATTCCAAATCGATGAACATGGCCAACACACAAGTTCGACGGCACAACGCTTTTTAGCTACTGATTTCAAATTGTACACATAATAAGCCTAACCATGATAACTTAAACTAATGCATAAGATATCACATTATTACATAAAAATAAATAAATAAATAAATAAAAGAATCTTGTGCTCACTACTTGCTTCTTTTAATTCTAAATTAATAATTATATTTTGATCTAGTTGTTGCCAGTCTTCAAATTTAAGCTTTAAGCTTTTAATGCATCATTTTTTCCTTATTTCTTTTTTATCTTTTTACAAATAATTTGTTCTGAATGAGAAACATATAGCTGGCACCGCTGCTGGAAGAGATATATATATTCCACCACTGTCCCTAAGTGTCTGCAGAAATTTTGTCTTATTACTTTCTCTCTTTTTCTCCCATCTTCCCTTTTGTTAATTAAATCCACATACACATAATTCACACCTAAACAGACTCAAATCATTAAATATAATTTTAATTTCGGCAAATATAACTAAGTTTGAATTTAGTTTTTCATTTTTAATTAACTTTCGACTTCAGAATTCTTTTTTTTTTTATTTTAAGAATGATTCTTATCACTACTTAATTTGATATAACATTTATGTAAACATGTTACGTACGACTATTATGACGTGACAAGTTTTAGGAGAATGCTGTTTTGTGCGAAACAGATTTTGTAAATATGCACGAATCTTTTTTTTTTTTTTTTGTTAAATAAAGTTTTACACTTTGTTTAATTAAAATTTATTTTAAAAGAAGATATTGATCCGCATCAGCAATTGATATGTTTCCACTATATTCATTCATAACAAATAGCACTGCATTTTAATACGTGACTTATTATTAACAATGACTATGATAGATGTTGTTTTCAAATATTTTAAATTTTCAATAATAACAGTTAAATTACAATTGAAAAAAAAATACAATTGAGATTAACATTCAATTATAATCACATTTTATGATACTATTACTATCAATTGTTATAATTGTTATTATCATAACTATTGTATTTGTTAGTCTTTAAATTAAATATTCACTAAATTAATCAAATAATTTCTATTATTTTTATATATTTATTTTTATTATTTTTATTATCTTTGATTTTTTATAAAAAATTAATTTTTGTTCAACACTAAACATTCTTTAAAATAATTTAGGAACCTAAAATAAAAAATTGAACATCAATCAATTAATTCTTTAAAAATTATTGTGAGCGTTTAAGTATATCACCATTTAGCTAAAATTACTATGCAACAAGACTTGATAAGGACTATAAACATATTTTTTGCAAAAATGATCTTATTTAAATAAGATATGATCACTATAAATAATAAAAAAGTTTCTCTCTAAATAATTAACGTAATTATATATTTTAAACTTAAATTCAATATTACTTATTAAGTTATAATAATTTCTTATTAATTGATTCACACATTTTAATAGTCTTTTAATTGTGATTTTTAAAGTAACTATTAAAATATGTTTACTATAAAAGTGAATCTTAACATATTGTGATACTAATGATATATTTTGAATTTATAAACGAATCCAATTATTATTTTTATATTTAAATGACAAAGTTTCAACTACATAATTATATGGTTAAATATTAAGAGACGAAATGAGACAGTTGTAATAAAATTGTAATATTATCTATAATATGTTGAATTGAAACATTCATTTTAGTTTGAACCCTTAACTTAATTAGTTGTAATTTTTTATCACTTTAATTAAAATTATTAATTTTTATAAAATATTATTTTTTTAGTTTCAAAATGAAATTGAGGAACAAAAAAAAATTTATTTTTTAATCTTTCAAAATAAAATTAAGAAATTAAACTAATATTTCACGAATTTAAATTTTTTTTAAAAATAGTTAAAAGACTAAAAGTAAAAGTATATCAACTCTATTTATTATTTACTATTATATAATAAAAAAAATGACCTCTGGACACATGTCACGTTCTCGTATGTTGTTTTCCCGCCAACTTCTATATTTCATGTCACACTCCATTTATCAAACACGGAACCTCTTTTTCCTCAATTCCTGAGTTTATTATGGAACTAGTGTACGTTGAGACACACACACAATTGCTCCATTTTTTTTTTCTTTCATATTTTTATGTTAAATTTATATTTTCATATTTATTTATTTATGTTTATATTTCTATGTTTTTATAAGTTTCTAGTTTAGAATATAATTAAATGTAATATTTAAATAATTTTAGTTGTAAATAATTATTACATAATGATAATCAAATTGATAATATTTAAAATAAAAAATATAGTGTTAGTTAAATATTAATATTTCATTATTATTATATTATATCATTTTTATTTTATTCGTTTGTTTTAACATACATCTAATTGGTTATTCATGTAATTACATTCTTTAATTTTATATGTTAAAAATTTTATTTATTGTCTTAAAAGAAGAATCTTAACATTTTTTTAATATTTTTTTATTATGATTAAAATTTATTAAAAATTATAAATTTTAACATTTTTATTTTTAAATAAGATGAAAAACTTATTAGATAAAAAATAAAATCGTCAAAATTTATGATTTTAAATAAATTTTAATAAATAATAAGAAAGGTATTAAAAATAATATTAAAAATACTGGTAACATTTTTTTATTTTAAAACATAATTTGATAAATTTTTATATAAATTTAACAATTATTTTAATATAAACATAAATATCAATGCAACATGTGTAATTATACAAGTCAATGAATTAATTTAAAAGATTAAAAATATATTTACATGTTTTTAAGTATCAAGTGGCTTTCTTATTCTTAATTTTCTTTTTAAACGGACTGTACCTAAGATGCCTTGTGCAATTTAATCCATTAAAATAAAGTCTGCCAAGTTGACACCAGTAGTCCATGTGGAAACTTTTTTCAAATTAAAAAGTCAAATATAATAATTAAACTTAAAGAAATAAATGTTAAAATTAAAAAATAAATTTAATAAATAAATTCAATTAAACATTAATTAAATAATGATTTAATTGTAAAGTGAATAAATAAAACTATAAAATATTAATTTATAAACATATTATTTACATAAAATATTAATTATATAAAAAGTATTAATTATTAAATATATTAATTATAAAATAAACAAACTAAAATAAAAAAATTAAAATAAAATAAAATTAATAACATTCAAAATACATACATCTTGTAAGATGAACACTAATATAATGAAACCAATCTTCAAAAGACATACATCACATTTGAAAAAAATTTACACAACAGTTTATGTTGCATTAACCCTTTGCATCAAGCCAATGTGAGTTGGTACATGTAGTTAAAGAATTTTGGAATGAAGTTCCACTTTCCCTATGACTGTGGGTTGAAAATCTCTTGATGTCACTTTCTTTTACCGTTTGGTAGACAACCTTCCTCAAAAATATATCCAGATAAGGAACTAATTGAATGACTGTAACTGAATAGAATTAATTATGATTTAGACTTGGCATTAATTCTCTAGCTAAACATCAACTAACAGTCCCAACCTGTCAACACCCTACTCTATAATTTTTATTTTTTTTATATTTAAGACAAAAAATATTTTATTATATACTCTTTTAAACATAATTTTTATTATTAACTATTTTTTGTATTATGTGTTAAAATGAGTGTGCTATTAGCATTCTTGTTATATACTCCTTCCATATGAAAATAACTGTAATTTTAGCCTTTTAAAAAAAAAATTAAATTGACTTTTGTTTTCAATTTTAATAAAATATTAAAATATCTATTTTAATTTTATCATCTAAAAAATATTATTATCTTAAAAACTTAATAATATATTTATTGAAATTAAAATAGAGAATAAAAATACTTAGTAAAATTGTCTTATAATAAATATTATCTTTTTTAAATATTTATTTTTCTTAATATGTGTAAAAAAATTTAAACATTAATTATTTTAGACATAAAAAATATATTATAATATATATTTATTTAGAGTTTAATAATCATATATTGATAATGTAAAAGAATTTTATATTATCATTCAATCACAAATAATTATTAATAGATTAAAATATTTTTGGTCTAGTTATGATTTTGTATCTTTCTATTTTGATAATTTATGTTTTAAAATTCTCAATTTCATCCTTTGTGAATTTAAAAAGATAAGACTAAAATGGTATTTTGATAATTTTTTAATGATTTTGACATTTTTAAATTGTAATTAAAATATCAACAATATAAAAAATATTATCATATTTCATAATATTTTAATGTCATTTTTTTATTCTTGAATTAATTTATCTTGCATTAGATAAATTTTTTAATAACTTCATTAATTTTACTAAATAATTAATTTTAAACAAAAATTTCCAAACTCACGTTTAATATATTTGCGATCAAATTCATATAAGAAAAAAATTATGTGTAACTTGATATTTATATAACTAAATTGATAAAATTAACTAATTAATTAATTATTAAATAATAAACACTAGTATCATGTCACTAAAATAAAGTTTTTAGTTGGAATCTTGTAAAAGAAATTGTTGTGGTTGAAAGAATAGATCTCACTAAAAATAATAAGTTAAATTTCTAATAAAAATTAGTTATTAATAAAATAAGTAGATATTTTATATAAATACATATGAATAAAAAAATATTTTTTAAAATAATTAATAAGAATTATTCATTTTGATTCTTTAGAATTTTGTGTTTTTTCATTTTGTTTCTTTATGTTTTAAAATTAAAAAAAAAAACTAAAATAATATTTTTAAAAAAATATAAATAGTAAAATTAAAAATTTTAAAACATAAAGAATCAAAATACAAAAACTAATAAACTAAAAAAATATTTTTGTCATGTTTATATAACTTTTAAGTTAATTATTTTATTTGTTAAAATACGTGGAAACACGGCTTTGCCACTTCAATATGGCATGGGCACTGGGACAAATTAGTAAGGGATGAGAACAGGTGAATAAATACTCTTTTTTTTTTCTTCATGAAATTAACGTCTAAAACTAGCACTTGTATGTAAAATGATTAAAATACACGTTTTATCTTTTATTTTACTTATTTTTAGAGTTTAATTTTAAAAATTTTACTTTAATTATTTTAATTGTCTTAGTTAAATTAAGTTGATCTTTTTATTAATTAATCATATTAATTTAGCTAACTTGATGACATATAATAAATTATAAAAATTATCTTATTAAATGCCTGTTGAATTAAAATAATATTATTAAAAAAAATTGATAGAATTACCAATTGAATTTAAAATAATATTTTAAATGATTAAAGTAAAATTTTAAAAATATAAAAAATTAAAAATAAAAAACATATTAAAATTTGAGTTATCATTCTCATTCATTTCTTTTTTTATTCAGTTCATATTTATCTTTTTTTATATAATCGTATATTTAAAATTTAATCTTAAAATTACTTTTTAAATTAAAATAGTATGTGTCAATCAATTCATACACCTCCTTATTATCATATAATTTATTATACTAATTACTTTCTTCTTCTCTCATTTTTTTTCACTAAAAATATAAGTTACAAATTAATTATTTTTCATAAATGTATAAATTCTTTTACTAAAAATAATTAGATGTATTTAATAGTTTTAAATATCTACATGATACATATTTAAATAACACTTAATTATATGTAATGTAAATTAAGATTATAAATTAAATAGTATTTTAGTATCATTTAATAATTTTTCTTCTATTACACAATCCAGCTAACATATACTTTATTATTAATGAAAATTTATTAAAACTATGACATTATAAAAAAAAAAAAAATCTAACATAAAATGAAAACCCCATAATTCATTGTAATTTATAAAAACTTTCAACAAATGAGAAAGATATATTTAAAAGAGTGTTGTTGGCATATCTCAATATAAGGAAATTATTAAAAAAACAACAATTTTAGTAGAGTTTATCACTAAATTAGAAAAAAAAATATTAAATAAAAGATAAAATATATTAAAAATAATATTTTTTAATAAATATTAAATAAAAAAAGTTAAAAAAAAAGGGACTGTGATGAGAGTTTGGCCGGCAGTTTTCTTCCCTGTTGATAATTTCTGATAAAGATTAGTATAGATGGGTAGAAGATTCCATTCTCTAATATAAATCCATTAGAATACTCATTTTGAGTAAGCAAAAACTAGAACGATAGATAAGTAATCTATCTTCTCTTCCAAATCCAAATGACCGACTCCACCCCTCTCCTCTGCCAACCTAATCCATCAGAGTCAGAAGAAACATCTAACAAACACCATCCATCACTGGGATCCACCGTAGAACTCTGCATCGGAGAACTCAACTGGTCCCAGTTTCTTCAATCCGTCCTGGTTTCCTTCGCTTGGTTCTTCGACGCCCAACAAACCTTCATCACCGTTTTCACCGACGCACCACCTCGCTGGCATTGCACCCACCAATCTTCCAACAATGCCAGCTGCAACCCCACCAGCACAATCTGCAGCCTTCCCAAAGAATCATGGGCCTGGACAGGGCCCACGCAGGCCTCCATCGTGTCTGAGTGGGGCCTGGAGTGCGCGAACTCCATCATGACTGGGCTTCCGGCTTCAATGTTCTTCTCGGGGTGCTTGTTGGGGGGATTTATGTTGGCTTCGCTGGCTGACTCGTCCATTGGGCGCAAGAACATGCTCTTCTTCTCGTGCCTCTTGATGTCCATCACTTCCTTACTGGCGGCTCTGTCGCCCAATGTTTGGATCTATTCGGTGCTCAAGTTTCTCTGCGGCTTCGCTCGCGCCACCATTGGCACTTCCGCGCTTGTTCTGGCTTCCGAGCTCGTTGGAAAACGGTGGCGTGGACAGATCAGTGTCATTGGCTTCTTTTGTTTTACTATAGGTAAGCACGTAACCATCTTCAGGGTATCTTGGATAAATTATTTTTGATCGGTGAGGAATAGACTTTTTTTAAAATAAGAAAACAATAATTATGTATATTTTAATATTTTGATAAAAAAAAAATATACAATGTTAAACTAAAATAATTTTACAATAAATATTTTAAAAGACTGTGTTAATAATTATATATAATTATTTTACATTATTAATATATAAATTTATGTTTTAATTCTTATACAAATAATTTTTTTAATTTTAATTTTTTAGGATTAGTTTTTTGGTCATATAAAATTGCTATAAAATAAGATATAAGAACTAAAAATATAAAAGAAGTTGCTCATGTAAAGATTAAAATATAAAAATTTAAATTATAGAAACTATTACATAAACTTGGGATAAATGATTAATTAAACTAGAATTTATTAATATGATTAAATATATTAAAATTAATTTATTTTTATCCTTATAAGTATATTTATATGAATTTAATTTTTAAAAACAAAAAACAAATTCATTAATTTAATCATAGAAATTTTAGAAAAATAAAATAATTAATTCATGTTACTATTGAATACGAAAAATGTTAGCAATAATTTTAAATTTTTAATACATTTTTATTATTAATTAAAAAAATTAAAAATTAAAAACGACGTTTTTACTTTTTACTTAATAAATTTTATTTATAATTTTATAATTTTTAATAATTTTAACTTATAATAAAAATATATTAAAAAATATACTAGCACTCTCACTATATAAATATTCAAACATCATGTCTATATATTTATATTATTAATTATTAACAATATACATTATTTTAATGAATTTTAAAATAAAAAATTAATGATTTAACTTTTAAGAACAATAATGAATTAAATTAAAAATATAAAAAAACTAAATTGTATTTATTTTTCTAATAAAAAATTTAGAAGTTACATAAAAACTCAAATAAAAACGTATTTAAATCCAATTTATTTACTTTTCAACCCATATTTTTTACGTGTGTGGATCTGTAGGGTTCCTGTCCCTGCCAACCATGGCTTACATAAACAGAAGTTCTTCATGGAGGAACCTTTACCTATGGACTTCTATCTCAAGCATGTTCTATTGCGTATTGGTGAAGTTGTTCGTCACTGAATCCCCAAGATGGCTTCTAGTGCGAGGTAGGACAGAAGAAGCAGTTGCCACGTTAAAATGCATCACATCAATCACTCAAAGCAACCTAATCTTGGCCATTAATAACATGTCTCAGAAAGAAGAAACTTGGAACGTGGATATCTTTTCTGCCCTCAAAATTTTGCTGCAAAAGAAGTGGTCTTCAAGAAGGCTATCATCAATTATGGCAATGGGAATTGGCATTGGATTGGTGTACTATGGTATGCCACTAGGCCTTCAAAACCTCTCCTTCAACCTTTACTTGAGTGTCACATTCAATGCCTTATCCGAGTTGCCATCAGCATTGATCGTGTTCTTTTTCATAGACAAGTTCAATAGAAGAACTGCACTCCTTCTCTTCACTATCTTAAGTGGTGTTTTTAGTGTAATCTCAATCATAGAAGGGAAGTTATGGACCAATCTGCAAATTGGGTTTGAGTTAATATCCTTCTTCAGTGCATGTTCTTCTTTTAACATTTACCTCATTTATACCACAGAACTGTTCCCAACTTGTGTGAGAAATTCAGCATTGTCAATGGCAAGGTTAGCAGTGGTGTTTGGTGGCACATTTAGTCCAATGCTGGTGAGTGCTGGTAGAGGGAACAAGTTTTTGTGTTATGGGATTTTTGGGTTGGTGATAGGGTGTAGTGGGATATTTGGAATATTCTTGCCAGAGACCAAAGGAAGAGCATTGTGTGACACCATGGATGAAGAAGAGAACAAAGAGAAAATGGCTTGTGATATGTTGGCATGAATTCCACTGATTTTGTAAAACACCCGTGGTTTTGATTTTTTCTAATTGTACTAGTGTGGAGAGAGTTGTTAAATGTAGGGTCAAATAAATACATGGGAATGATGTTAGATGTGATATAAAAAGTGCGGTTCCTTTTGTAAATTAAAGATAATCCAAAATCCAAAAAAAATCATAATCAATGATGACTTCAAGAAACGTACACTTTTGCACTCATTTGTTATATATACATATATATATGTATTATATTTTAAAAATTATGCGTTAGTTTCAACTTTAAAAAATAATTAGAAGCTGAAAAAAATTTAAAATATGATTAAAATCTATTTTTAATAGTTTCTCATAAAATTTATTTGTCTTTTTAAAAAAATAATCTTATAATTGTAAACATAAATTAGTTGCTCCTTTTAAAAAATATAAAAATAATCACTAGCTTATTTTATTATCACAATCACTTATTTTTTTTAATTTGCAACAAACTTTTTTTAGTATAAAGGCTCGTTTTGTAAATAGCATTAAGTACTTACTAAATAAGTGTTTCTTGTGCTATGCATAAATTGTCTCTATAATCAATGAAAAAAATAAGATTATTGAAATGAGTTGAAAGTAGTTTATAGATAGATTTATCATAAATTATTTTTATAAGATAATTCAAATAGTTAAGATTAATCTGGATAAGTTTATCTAGAAACAGTTCTAAAAAAAATGAATTTTTTATAAACTAAAATTAATTCATTCACAAGCTAAAATTTATGTTTTAGAGAAGTTATACGAAAAAAAAACTTTACAAAATCATTTATACATAAATTAATTTTAGTTAATGAAAAAATTTATTTATTTATTAAATATTTTTTTAAATAAACTTACCAAAATAGGTTCTAGTAGGAATATTTTTGTCATAAAATAAGTTAAAATAAATTATAAATAAGTTTTTTCAATAATATCCTACATATTGGATGTTCTAATTTTTTTAAAAAAATATTTATTATCTACTCTTACATTATTAACTTTAATACTAATTCTTGAATAAAAGAATTTTTAATTATTCTCACTCTTTTTAGGAAATGTAATTTAATTTTTAAATCTTAATACATTGTATATCAATTAAAGATATTTTTTCTTGTAATATAAATTATAATATAATGAAAACAGGTTTAAAATATTTTTTAAACACTATCATCAAGGTAAACAAAACTAATATTGATAAAATAATAGTATGCACTTAATTCATCATTTTTTCACTCACTTCTCTTCAATAGTACTATTCCAGTATCAAATATAAGGAAAAAAAAATAATCAATATACATTGATCTTAAATATAAGCAAATTTCACCTAACTTTAGTATATCTAATTAGATCATGTATAAAATATCTTTCATTTAATTGAGTTTTATTTTTAATTATTTTTTTTTATTCTTCATATCAAGTTCCAATGAATAGTAGTTCAGGGAGGAAAACTTATTTTTAAGTAAAATTATCCAAATTAAATGATGACAACTCATTTTCTTAATTAGTATAAAGTTAGTTTTTTTTTTTTTTTTACTTATAATAGAGATTAGGAGTAGTACTAAGTTAAGGGTCAAACTCTATACTTATAAGTGATTTCTATTGAATTTCTCCATCATTGTTATGTTATTATCGTGTGTTGTTGAAACTTCGTCCACCACAAATTATTTCCACTGTCTCACTATATGTTTAGATTAAAATTTATAAATCTTTGAGTTAAACTTAAATTTACAAACTAAGTGTCAACATATTTTTTTAAAATAACTAAACATTGCACAATTTACTCTCAAAAAGTACATTCAGCATGCAAAAATACTTTTTGAACTATTAACCAAACATGTCCTTAAATATCCATCCTAACTTGATCTTATGAACAATTATAAATTTTAATTATGTAAAACTAAACATTTATATTATACTAACTAAAAATTCTACTTCCTTTGCCCCTTTTTATTAGATCTTTTTAACTATTTTACAAACTTTAATTTTAAAAAATAGTTAATTTAGTTACAACAACTAACACATTTTGTTCAACCAACTGAGTTATATTACTTAGTACAATTACTACACATATTTTTTAATCATAATGAGAGAGAAAAAAATTTAATTTTGTTAATTTTTAGCATTTATATTTTTTGTTAAAAATTGTTAATTAATTAAGAATACTTTAGGAAAAAAAATTAGTACGACAAACAATTAGAAATGAATCTCATAAAAAAGACAATTTTTTTTAAAGAGTCTTATAAAGAGGAATAAAGAATTTTTTGAAAATAATATTTTCTTAATTTATAAATAATAAGAGTAGAAGAAAAATATATAACTAAAAGAAAACCTAAAAAAACAGCAACAACTTATAAATATTTTATTTTTTCTTAAAAATGAAAAACAACACATTTTATACTAATATGTTCTAACTTTTGAGCTATGTTTAATTTTCTCTCAACATGAGGGGGTTTATCAAACAAAAATTTGTTTACACACGAGTAATGAATCTATCATTTCTGGCTACACAATAAATATTTTTTAAGTTATTTCTGATTTTTCAATCTAAGTATTTTTTAATGTTACTTTTATTTATAACACTTAATTAAGACGTGTAAGAGCTAAAGTTGAGTTCATAAAGACTTGTGTGTATGTCTTTGTGTGTAACTCCTATAAGTCTTCATGTATTTATATATATATATATATATATATATATATAATAGGTTTGGACCCATTAAAAACTTTTAGGTCTACTTAAAAGAAAAAAATTTAATGTGTTAGTTCAATACTAACAAGGATAATGTTTGGTTTGAAGGACTTGATATACTTAAGGAATTTAAATTTTTCTTTTAAGTTTACACCGACTTCAATATAACTGGAAAAATATAAACATGGCATAGAGATTTCATGTATATTTTTAATTTTGATGTTTTTATTATCTTGATCACTGTTAACATTGTCATTCTTTTTAAAGACTTAATACCTCTTCAAGTAGTTTAGTTTATTCAATGTGGGACCCTTAACATTAAAAAAAAAAGAAAATATAGAGATTTTATGTATATCTTCTAAATTTGATGTTTTCATTATTTTGGTTGAGGACTAAAATGTTTTTTTTATACATATAGTCACATATTTAAGAGATAAAATTATGTATCAACCATACTACGTCATTTGGTATGGAATACTTCATTCTTCACACACACATTAAAATATCCATTAAAAATAATATTTTTTGTATTATTGTTTAAAAAAGTTAGGTTATAAAAGATATTTTTCAACAAATTTAATTATAATCATATAAATTAACAAATATATAAACATAATAAACATGCATAGTAAGTCAAGTCAAGGACGCTAAGTCAATTTTGTGACACCCTCTTTACTCCGAGTAGTTCACAACTTGGCACCTTATCTACTCCCAAGGTCTCTCTAGAGCTTGTGTACATTCCTCAAGTACCTTATATGGTCAACCATTGCATCCTCCATTTTTAATTCTCACTCGTTGAGGTTTTTAGTTCAATCTCCCTTCCTTATTCCTTCTACCAACTCTAATGTCTCATTTTACTTTGGTACTGGTGTAAATTTCAGCTTTTCAACAAACAACATTTATCTTTACATCACATTCGCTCTTTGATTGTATCGTCATTAGTTGAGCATACCTCAATTCATCATCTATCTTAGGATTATTCAAGGTTTATCTGTCACTGATGGATGATCATTAATTATATTTGCCTTCCATTGACAATGGAGGGATGCGAATGGAATTAAATTATCAATCAACATATTAAAATGCATAAACAGTGATTACAGTAATCAATCAACCATATTACAGTTAGATAACATGGCAGGGACATTTCATAAAAAGATGACTTTTAACAATTCTATCCTCATTCTCAACTCAAATGTCTTATATAGTTGTCTTGTAATTGTAAAATGTTTTTCCTGAGTTCAGGAGGTTTTAACAATGAAATATTAATTTATAATATTGTAGGGGTATTTTGGTTATTTTTATAAAATATAATTTTCTAGGATTTTTCTTTTCACAATTTTACACAAAAGGCATTATATATAGGTTCTTAGTACTTTTCAAATAATTTTTTTTAGTTCAAAAAGCTAATTAAAATTAAAAATAAATTTTTATAAGGTAAGGGCATTCTGATCATTTTATAAATATTTGTCCTATGAAATATTTTTCTTATATTTCAACTCATAACTTTTGGAAAAGATCCTAATAGTGCTCAAATTAATTCAGATAATTTTTCCTAAATTTGGCATGACATAAACATAATAAAATCTTTATTTTTATGTCCTAGGAGTATTTTGGTCATTTTAAAAATAATAAATTATTTTTAAGGATTTTGAAATTTCTAAAGTGATAAAAATATCTTAGGCATATTCCTAAATAGATTCTGACATTTTCTTCCAAGGTTATTGTTCAAACAAACTTAAACTTTCAATTTTTCTCGCTTAGGGGTACTTTTGAATTTTTTTTTTAAATAATTTAAATTTGTAATTAAATTTTCTGAGAAAAAATCATTTCATGCTTATTTATAGAGGTATAACTATTTTATAGTCTATTTTGCAGAGCTTAAATGAATCAAATAGTAAGAGAAATTAAAGAAATAGAAAAAGGGTATTTTTGTCATTTTTCTATTCAGGTGTAAAATGGTAATTTTTCCCCTGGGTCATCTTCTTCCTCTTGTCAGTTCGTACCAGATTTTGAATTCGAGCCTTCCTAGCCAATTTTTGTAATCTATTTGTACCCACTACTTTGTTTAATCATGCTTGAGTTGTTATTACTTATAATTGATGTTCATTGCCTCGAATTAGGATGATTTAATTCAAAATTATTTGAAGTTCTGAAATTGCAAATTTGACTTAAATTTGTAGTTTAAACTTTTTTTTTCAGAGTGTTAAAGTTACCCAGAAACTAAATTCGTACAATTTCTAAGGATTCTAGAATTAGAAATTGGAAGAAAAATGACTCCTTCTACCTTTTTGATGTTCTCCAACGAGCTTGTGGTGACGCTCCTGTAAATGTCGCGATTTTCTAATTCCAAGGATAATCCTTTGAATTTATTGGGCAGAATCGTTCCTTGAACCATTTCGAAACTCTCTGGATTAATGAGAGGTCACGAGAACATGAGATTGAGGAGAATTGAATTGAAGTTGTTCACAATTTTTGTTCTTTTATCTGAACTTTGAATGGGTATTTATAGCCCTCCATTGGCCTAGTTTCTTCATGCTTAAGGATTTACAGGTAATGGGCATCATGTTTGGTGGCAGAACAGGGTGGCAGAGCCTAGGCTGATGGCTTTGAGGCATGGTGGTTTTGCAAAATCTTCTCGAGGAAGATGAAGGTCACAGGGCATGGGGATGGCTTACGTGGCTTCATTTGATTTGTTTGTGGGTTTGCATATTTTTAAATAAAATGAAAGGTGCTTCTTTAGCACTGAACGCATCGCGGTCTAGTGGTTAAGACACTGGACCCCTGTGCCAGGTCCCAGGTTTGAATTCCCTCTGTGTCAATTTTGGTTTTGTGTTTTAGTTTCCCATAAAACTCAGCATTTTTACTACTTATGCATTTTATTTATTTTAAATGTTACCCCGCATGGGTAGTTCAGTTGGTAAAGCGCTTCCTTACTCTCTCTCCTCCCCTCAAGATTAGGGTTCGATCCCTATTACGCCCTCTCCCAAACCTTCTCTCCGTTTCCTTTTTCTTTTCTTTTTCTCTTTTATTCTTTTTCTTTATATTTATTTTTTGTTTTCAAATTTTTATTAGTTATGTTTTCTATTTTTAAATTCATTAAAAAATCCTAAAATCTTAATTATATTTTTCTCTACTAAATTAAATTTTGCTTTTCATAATTATTTATTTTTATTTACTAAAATTTATTTATTGTATCTAAAAATGGTTGTATAATTTTATTTAATTTCTAAAAAATTTATTTTTAACTTATGAAAATTTCTATTTTT
>JAMLFT010007321.1:0-14961 GCA_026544285.1 Pachyrhizus erosus
ATTTCACACACTATTTCGTAACTAGTAAAAAAAAGTCCATTCTCAATCATTTCAAATTATTTTTATTTTATTTTAATTTTTAAATTAAATTATTTAAAAAAAAATTATCAATAGTTAAAATAATTTCATATCATAATTTTAATTGTTTATTAAAAGTTTAAAATATAATTTTTATATGCAAACGTGTTTCTTTATTATGAATTTAACTATAATATAATATATAATGACAAGTATTTACTTATTATAAGTTTTAATATAAAATAGACATTTATATCACACCAAAATAAAAACATTTATCATTTACAATGTAGTACTGAAATATTAGTTATAATAAATAGATAATAGATTTGACTTATTGTAATGTTTCTAGTATGTAACTTTGTATGTGATTTAAACTTCACTTCTTACAAACATAAATTCTTTCTCTCTCATTGCTTATGTAGTATGAATAGAGTTGTTGATTAGTTTATAGGTCAATCTAATGAACTCAAAAATTTAAACTGAACTAATTTAATTAGTTTATAATTGATTCAAGTACAGGGTTTATAATTGATCATCCGACACCTGAATCAAATTAAACATTTATTATTCTTTTTATTGAATAAGATTTTAATCTTTCAAATATTGATGTATATTAATTTAGTCATTTATAAATAATTTTATAACATATAATTTAATAACTTAACAAAATTCTCCTTTTGAGAGGAGAGGAAATTATGAATATCTCTCTCCCTCAATCATTTTATTCATCATAACCATTGACTCGTTCTTTTTTATTTTTAAAAGTTTTGTATTTTTTTTCCCTTTCTATATGATATATATTCAATGTTATACATATTTGTATTTCTTTTTATTTGAATCTGCAACAACAGATGCGTTTGCGGAGAGTTTCCTATGAGTAAATTGCAATGGCATGTAGTTTTGCATTTCTTTGTTTTTCTTTTTTCCTTTTTTTGTCCATTTCTTTGTTGATTGAAGAGAAAGCAAGTAATTGCGTTTTTTTTGTATTTTTTCTTTGCATCTATTTATTTGTTTTAAATCTTCCAATTTTGCATTTATTGTGAGATCCGATTGAACTGATTGATTTGGTTCGGGTGCTTTTCAAAAATTGAGGAAATCTGAACCAAACCAAACTAAAAATAAATAATTAGTTTGGATTCTATATCCACTTAGAATTAAACCAATCTAAGATCATTCTTATACATGAGTTTAAATTAGCTTGTAAGCAGTGTATTTGGATTGACTAATCCAAATAGTTGAATGGGAATCAATAATTATATCAATTCATTTAATCTTGAAAATCAATTTTATAAAAAACCGATATAAAAGGGGTTGAATTGGCTAAAAATAATTTTAATCAGTTTGCTAGGAAAAAAATTTTCTAAAAAAAATTTAATTGAAAAAAACTCAATTTTATGATTATTGATAAAATTCTAACCCAATGTTATGACCATAGAAAATTATATCAATTATATTTATTTATATTGTAATTATAATTGCTAACAAATGTTATTATGTGTTATTGAACTTAAATGTTATAACATATTTGATTTAGTTTCATGTTTAATTTAAATATTATAAGTTATGAATTGTGAAATTTATAAGTAAAATTTAATTTTTAATATTATAAAATTATAAATGTTATGCTATTTTTTAATATTGTTTAATATATCATATTAAAAATTAAAATAAACTTTTTAATTTAATTATTATCTATTCAAACCATGATTAAATCATCAAATCTTAAATTATTATATTTTCCAATTCAATGATCAATGCAATTTTAGAAACTTAGGTTAGAAACACGTATGAAATACGATACAACAAGAAAAAATATATATGTTTTTAAAAATTTAAGATACGGGTAAAATAATATACAATAAAAAAGTACAATTATACTTATAAATTGCTTATATTTTATTAATTTAATCTTGAATCTTTTATTTTTTTAATGTAGCTGATATTTATATCAGTGTGTATCATTGTTGTCATTTATTACTGGACTTTAATTTCTTAAATAATAATTTCTTAAAAGAGCATAATCATAATAAGATTTAAATAAAAATTCTATATGTAACTTATGATAATGATCCATTTCAAGTATATGTATGATAAGGATTCCTTCGTTATCCAAAGAAAATTTTCTACATAAAGTATTTTGAGAAGTATTTTAAGTTAACTTCTAACTTTTCGGAGTGGTTGAAAAAATTGTATTTGACTATATTAAAAGTTTGAAAAATAAGTTCAATTTTAGTAGTTTGTAGTATTTTATGAAATATTATTTGAAGTAGCATTTTAACTTTTAATTTTTTTTACCTTTAAAATTTTGTTAAATTACTCTTTTTTTTACATGAGAAATGATTTTATCATTTTTTTTAGTTTCTTTGCTTCCACTTATCTACACATCCAATGCTATGATTGACTCTGACTCACTGACTAGTGGTTGCACTTCTTATACCACCTTTTTTTCATGCCATCCTCTTTTTTTTTTGGCTCGTTCTAGGTATTGATAATTTTATTTATAAAATAAAATTATAATAGTTAAATATATTTTTAATCTTTAATAAATATCTAATTTTATTTTTAATTTCTAATAAATTTTTATTAACCTTTTAGTCTTTAATAATTTATTTTGTTTTATTTTTAGTTTCTAAAGTACTATCTAAAACATTTTAAAAAATGTTATCTAAACAAATTTAAAGATAAAAAAATTAAAAAATTGATTAAGATCCAAAAAAGTTATTTAAGATCAAAAATAAAACTAGGATATTTATCAAAGATTAAAAACATATTTAAGTCAATTATAATCTATATAAAAATATAAGAGTTCAAAATTAACTAAAAAAAAACTAAAATCAAAATTACTAAAAAATATTCTTATACATGAAATAACATTAAATGTTAGTTAAAAATATTGTCTAAACATAGTCATTTATGTCACTTTATATTTATTAACTATTTCAACAAATAATCTTAACAAACACAAATAAGCATGTACATAAACTCAAATGAAATTATTCTTCTAGCCTTGTTATTTATAAACTTTTTTTATACATATCTTCAATTCTTTCAAATGAAATAAAAATTCTTCTAGCTTCACTAATATGGAGTCTAAGTATGTAACTTTTGTCAAAAGTTTTATCATTAGTGTTGTTCAAACCTATATTGCCTCCAATAAAATATACTTATAGATGTAACCTTATACCTAATTTTAATTTTAATAAACACTTAAAATTTGATAAATTAGCTTATCAACTTTTATCTTGTCAGATTTCAACTTATTAGTTATTTTTATGAAAAGTAACCTAAATTTTTGGTGAATTAGTTTTTTTTTTTAAAAAAAGATAACTGATAATATAAGTTAAAATTAAAGATGTTTAGTTACTATAAATATACAAAAATTTATTTTTGATCTATCTATTTTTAATTGTTGATTTTTATCTTTCATTTTATAAATTGTGTCAAGAGTGAATTTTACGTAAAATAAAAAATGAACTCATCCATTATTAATAAAGTAAGATAAAAGAGAATAAGACTAACTTTACCAAAATCAAAACTAGTATAATCAAAATCAAGTGAATAGAATCATTAATAAAGTTCATAATTAAATTTACTTTTCACACAGTTTGTAAAGTAAAAAAATTAAAAGTTAATATTAAAAATAAAAAAACTAAAAGTAAATTTTTTAATAATAAAATCGTGATTAACCCTATCAATTATGATTGGAAAGCAACCTTATAATGTGCATTTAAATATTTGGTGCAAGTAGGAAAAGGATACGTTGCTAATTTTGTTTTTGAAGTTGCTAATTTTGAAGTATCCAGACATCATACATGGTGCAACTCAGTTCTGATTCTTTTAACGAAGAAATGAGTTTTTCACTTTCTGGGTTACATTCTATTTACGATTGTGTAAATGAATTGGATTATAAAGGCACGAAAGGGCGTTATTGAGAAGGGAAGAGAAAGACAGAGAGAAGTATGAAATAAGTATAAAATATGATTACGAAAATATCAGCACTCGTTATTGGTCTTTGTTTGTAATTGGCGTCATGACCGTAACGCGAAGATGAACATCCAAATTCATAAAGTAAACCTTTCTTGGGTTGTGAGCCTTATATAAGCTATGTTTTTTTGCACATATTTTCATATAAATACAGAAAGAAAAATGGTGGGTCACTAATGCAAGTAGCTGTTTAGTCTGTTTACCAATCTTAAATCTCATGAAGAAAGCACAAGTTCAAAATTATTTATCCTTTTTTTCCCTTTATGGTAAATGTCCCAATTTGAATCTCATTTGCTTTGCACACATTCTTTACTTGTCAATCCAATCAAAACAAAACAACAAGAGAAAAAGCAGAACACCATAAAAATGCTTGAGTTCAGGGCATCCTTTAATTTTCACTTTAAAACATTGAAGACCGTTTGTTTGTTTCCTCCTTTTTCATTTTGATTTTATAATCCTATTCTTTTGTTACCACTTCTGATTGCCACGAGATAATAGGAATCTAATACAGTTTAAAATGTTTGAATGGACCGAAGACCAATCAGTTTCACCACCCCCACCAAAGAATCTAGTGAAAAAGACTAAGACAAGATGCAAACACCCTTCTTTTACAGGTGCGCCAACACCTTTAAATGGTGGAATTTACTTTTACTTTAGGAACTCATGGCTAATCTTTACAATAAATAATAATAAAAAACAAAAAACAGAAATCCCAAACTTAGTAGTGAGCAAACCAAAGCCAAGACCCTTTGTTTTTTTCCCCTAACATAGAAGACTTGTATAGTCCTCCAAAAGCATATGGCTGCTGCTGTTGCTACAACATCTTGTACATACATCTTTCTGGCTTTTAAACTTTAAAGGTAAGTTAATTGCTTTACATGCAAGCACTGATCTTCATTCCATTGAAATTTGTGACACAGCCCCCCACCCTCTCTCATATCACAAGTTCAAAAACAAAAAACACTCACTAAATTGCAGTTTCTGTAGAAACTGATCAAACTATCTTTTGAGGTTATTTTCTGTGGGACAAGCTTCCTTCCTTTTTTACCTCTTTAGGCCTCAAACAACTCTTCCCATAACAAATTAATTTCAGCAAGTTAGAGATTAGCCCTTTCTTGCAAGCTAGAATTCTAAGAAGCTCAGTGTCAGGGATATATATATATATATATATGAAGTTACTCTCAGTTCTCACAAGTACACGGCTAACAACATATTGTGTCATCTTCTGCAAGGTTGCTGAAGCTTGTCTAACTTCCTTGTTACTAAGCTTGGCCAGGAGGTCGGCCAGAATTCCCAGCTCTCCTGAACAAAATTATCAAACAATATTTTAAGCAAATTAATTATGCAATCGATACAATCTATAGTAGAAAATGCATGGAAAAGTAACAAGTATTTATCACATAGTTTCATAATTCATAGCAAGTTTCACCCCATGCATGCTTGTGTCTTGTGCTAAAAAAAATAAAGACAACCAAGAAAAGGTTAAAAGTTTCTTAATAAAGAGAACCGAATGACATAAATAACTTTAGTTGCTCATGATTAATTAAGAAGTGGAATAAAGTTGTTAGCTATATACTTTATCTTTTTTTGTGAGTTTATATGTATTAATCTATTGTAAAGAAGTATCCATGTTAAAAGAATTTAACCGACAACTCAATGTAACAGTTAAAAGCGTGGTAATCACCCCCCATAGTTGGCTTTTCATCCTTTTTTGTTAAGCTTCATTTTGGCAGGAACCACTAAACTTGAAATTGATGAGTTTTTTTTCTCATAAGAGGCGTGTGACGTGTTTAGAAATTCGTTGAGAATTAAAAAGACACATTTAGTACATAAAAATTATAATTATTAGTTTCTTAATAAACGTGAAAAACTACCTCTAAAATGTGGAATCAAACAAGTTAATAGTAGTACAGTACTATATTTGAAAATAATCCAATGCAAATTTTAGATTGAGTTGGGAAAAAGATAAATATTAGCCAAGTAACAGGGGTGACCTCATATCTATGATAGGAACAGGGGAGTAAAAAACGCTCCAAAAATTTCTATATATTTATATGGTCCTTACTTTGTGTTTGTACATTTCTTTCTCTTTCACACTTCTTGAATTTCCAACAATATATTATGATCATATAATATATACGTACTATGGCATATCATTGAAAGTAATGCATGTCTTGGTGGAAGAAAACGTTGAAGAAACGTTTAATACCCCTAATTAAGTAATAAAAAGTGACATAAATTAAAATTAAAAGTCAGACATGCATGAGAAAGAAAATTATTTGGGTCGATAAAAGGTAGACAAACCTGTTGTGAATAGGATCTGGTCCATTGGGAACTCTTCTTTTGCTCATGTAGTTGAAGTCCAATTCTGCACGGTCGACAGGCTTATCTCTACCAACCAGTTGCTCGTGCTTGACCCTTTCTTCAGACCATTGAGTAGTTGGATGTCTTGTTCCTTCACCACTACCTAAGCTTCCCAAAACAAGAAGACAAACAAGCCCCACTACAACAAGTGCTCGAAAGAACCTTGGAAGGAAAAACCTACTACTACTAGTACTAGCACCCATATGCAAGTTTTTTTTTTTCCTTCTTCTAATTATGTGTATATGTTTGTATATTGTTATGTCATAGGAGGAAGATGTCTATAACATGGATGATGAAGAGAAAAGAAAAACAGAAAAGGCTATGATTGCATGATGATTAATCGAAGTGGAATTGGCTAAGAAGAAGACAAGAGAAGAAGAGAATAATAGAGGGAGAGAAGTGAAGGGTGGTGAGTTAAGGCAAGAACTTTTTTTACTGCGAAGGATTAAGGGTGTGGTTGGTTTTCTTTATAGGTTGGAGGGATTATGTTGCACTTTCTCGAGCTGAGAGAGAGGAAGAGAGAGAGAGAGAGAGAGAGAGAGAGAGAGAGACTTAGCTGGTTTGGAATCGAGCGTGACATGGAGGCAACCCTTTGCTTTATACGGAGAAAGGTCCCAATAAGACACAATTCTTTTGCTTTGATGTTTGAGTGTGTATTTTCATGCAACTACGGTGCCAAAAGACTCCTCATCCTGTCATTCTTTACGTACAATGGTGTAAAAGGAAAATAATAGGTTGCCTTGCCTGTAGTGTTATACTCTCAGTGCCTCCGGAATCCACAAGGGGAGGGGAAAGCATATGTGGAATAAAATTTGAGTTCATGTAGAATATGAAAATGGTAAATATTAATATGTATGCAATGATGACATTAGTCAAAGAATTTAAACTAAAAAGTTTTTTTTTTCTTTCAAAAAAATTATTATTAATTCACTCTTATAGCGACTTTTAATATATTTTTAATTAAAATATTTTATTATTGATTCCCTAATTAATATTCATAAGATACCGACTAATCCTACAAAAATTCGCATCTTGTGTTCTTTTAGTCTTAAAAATTCATTTTTAAAAAGAAAGTCTTAAAAATTTGTGTCAATTAAAAAAATGTTAATAATGTACTATTTAAAATTATTTTTTTAATTTATTAAAAATCTTAACTTTTCGTAAATCTAAATTTTTATTTAATAAGTTTTACACTTATTTTAATAGATTTTAATAAATTATTAAATCATAGAAGTTTTATTTTTTATGATTTTGTTAAAATTAGAAGTGAAATTGAAAGGAAAAACAAAAAAAAAAGTAAAAACACAAGAGAAATAGAATAGAAATGTGTTATCTAAATGCATAGAAGTCTAAATGAACTAAATAAAAAAATGTGTAAATAATATTTTTATACAACTTAAAAAATTAAATTTAACAAAAAAATTAAATATTTTCCTATATTATTTTTCTTTACATACAGTTATTGCTTATTTTTATATTATAAAAAATATTTATTTTTAAAAAGTAAAAAAATCAAATGCAACAAACATCCCCCACTTTAGGATATTATATATATATATATATATATGGGACCCATAAAAGCTTTTCATTCCTATTTTTTCTCAAACTAAAAGTTAAAATTTTGATATTTTTATCTTAATTCACTTCTCTTTATTTCGTTTCTATCTATTTATTCTCAAACACACATAGGATTAAAGAACTCTTTTATAGAGATGAAAATTTTATAGATACGTTTGAAACTGCGATTTTAAAGAAAAAAAAAAGGAAATATAGGGTAAGTTTTTTATTTTAAAATTCAGATAGTTATACTTACGTAATATTTATAAAATTAAACAAAAGATTAAAACATTAAATTTACATCAATATAGTATTTTCTTTCAATTTAAAAATGTCAAATCAGAGAATATTTGTTAGAAATAAAAATTTTGTCTTTTCTCCATTTTCTCTTTTAAAATTCAACTCTCACTCTCGCACACATACTTTAAGGAAGGACGGATCTCTGCTATATAGGTTTTGGGGCCAGCCAAAATTTTAATTTTTTTTCTTAATCTTTATAGATATTATTATGTGTGTTAATTGCTCCCAGAAGAATTTTACAATTTTATATTAAAATAACAAGAGCTGTCACTTACTTGAAATAAATTATATATTAATAAAATTTACTGTATTATTATTAGTGATGGACTACTGAGCATAGTAACTAAGATCCTCACATGCCAATCAACGAAAATTCTTCCCAAGTAAATACTATATAGTAAAGGAAAACATTTCGAATGCATACATTAGAGGGAAAAGAAAAATTCTAGTTACGAAAGCTGCAATTGGAATATTTGGTTCTCTCTTGCACTGAAGCTTGTTAGGCCAAACGCCACAACAAACACAACTACAATAAAAACAAGTAACGTGCGATTGAAAAAGGAGCAATGAGTCTATACTAATTTGACCAATAAAGTAAAGCTACAAAAAGTAAATTAAGAATAAAAAGGTACAGGAAACAAAGAAAATACATTAGATCATACTGTAAACATGTTAGATTGTGTGATAGATTGTGTGGACAATCAATATTCTTTTCCATGATTGCTAATGACAAAAAAGGACCAGGTATGCCTTCAAATTAACCCGTGCATTCAATATTGTACTTGTGCAAATTTGTTTTAGTTAATTCTAGATAATCAATTATTCCCAAAAGCTCATTGATTAAGCTAAAAAAAAAAATTATTTCTTTAAAATAATCAATCATTGACATTATTGGCTTTATAGAAATTCATGTTAGACCAATACTAACATAAAATTGATCTTCATTGCAATACAAGATTAGTAGATTACCATTATGATATTTAAGTACTCTGTTGGGAATTAAAGCCAACACAACAGAAAAAATTCTCTGCTTTCTCTCAAATCCTCTCTCTCAAATCCTCTCTCTCAAATCCTCTCTCTTCCTCGCTTTTCTCAAATCCTGTACTTTGTACACTTATTCATCAAAGTATGCTGCCATCTTTAATACCATATAGGCTCACCTAACAGTGGCTGCCAGATTAATGATCCACACACACATATGCTTTAATATATATCTTGTGAACCACTCTTAGTTGCGGCTGCAAATTATATATATCTTTGTATTCTGATCAGTTGGACATAAAGGGTATTACTATCAGGAATCTCTACGCTATATTAAATAGGAAAAAAGATGAACATATGCATCAGAAACTATAGAATATAGTTTACAAACAGAAGCTGGTTCCTTTGAATGAGGGCTGTGATTAGGGAATATATATAGCACGTCCCACATCTTAATACTCCTTATGGCCGAAGCATATGGCACATTTTGTCTTATCCATTATGCATGAATCTTACAATAATGAAAAACCAAAAGTGATTTTTGTTGGAGAATCCAATGCTTTTTACTGTAATAGCTTCACCTTGAAGATACATAGAGGATATAACTTAGTTATTAACAGCAACAAGTGATGGATTGCTCTAACAAGCTTTAGGAATTGATGCCTTGCCTATGGCACATGTTTGAGGTGTGGAATATTACATATACATATTATTGACATTTTGACAGTGATTTATACCTACGGACATCTACCAAAGTTAATCAATTCGAGAGTTATAAGGCTAAGGTCCAGAGGCAAGCCGCCTTAAGCTGATTCGCTCATTGCAGATAACTTTTTGGAGTTGTCCCACAACAGATGGCTAAAATTCATATGGCTTGTCTGTTTTGCACGAATATTTTATCAGTATAAACTTGCAAAAAATAGTGGCTAATTCATCTAGAAGATTGGCACATAATACATGAGATATATTCTTTTTCAAAAGGTATATGAATTAGCATTTTCACAAAAGGAATATTTATTTTAAAACTGGATAAGTTTTATTTTGAATTATTAAATGGAATTAAAAAAATATGCTACTAGATGAGAGATTTGGATAGTTTATATAAGATCCTAGGTTCAAATCTTATTGTTGTTATTGTATACCAAAATGTTGTTAAAAGATATTTCAAAACCTGGCCTAATCCAAGCCTGTCGAACTTCAACAGACCAAGATCTTTCATGTGAAACCTTACTCGCATAAATAAAATGCCAAACTAACTGGCATGTTTGAAACAATATTCCCTTATATAAAAATCATGTCACCATACTTAAAGATGTAGATGTAACTTCTTATTGTTTCTGGTAGACGTGGAGGTAGAGTAGAAATGTACTTTATTGATTTGGCTCCAAACACGCACTAAAATAATTCCTATACAAATTTTTGAGGGTCTTCCTATTAGATAATACAATTTTCTTATCACCCCTATTGTCTAATATCAATATTGACCCCTTTATATACCCAACCACATGAAAGATAAGCACATCTCTATCTAATCCTAACATCTAGATTTAGGCTTAGAATTGACTTCAGTGTCAAAAATTTTGCAAGTATCGACGTACCGTAGAGCTCAAGAAACAGAGACACATGCCTAATCAAGATTGCGAGTAACATGTGAGCGTGACACTTGGGTTTGAAGGGACAGAAAAGCGTGTCCAAATAAATTTTAATTATAGATTTTACATTAAAACTTATCGCATGTTAGAAGAAAATAATTATAGAAGTTCGCCAAACGAGCATCAAACAAATGGTTTTTAGTCAATATTTGGAATCTAAATTAGAGAAAAGGATCATTTTGAATTTTTTAGAACCAATAAAGTCAAATAAACTTTTCAATTGACTAAATCGTGCATTTTCCTAATTCTGTCTATACGAATTTGAATCTTCAGTGTATCTGTATATGTCAGTAGAGCTATAACCAAGGGCCACTAGGTGTGTTGGTCTAAAAGGATAATGAATACGTAAGTTATTCGATGTATTAATTTCAATTTTCAAGTGACATAAGGTTTTGCGGGTAGTGTATATATAGCTAGGCTACACTAGTCTCCCACTCTTCATATACCAGTTAAAGTCTAACGGGATCAAATGGCCTCAGGTATGTACATTACTAGCTTTACGTGGTTGCTACTTTTGTGAGTTTGTAATTATTTGACATCATGGTTATAATGCTTGATTGGTTTGGTTTGCTCACTAGACTGAAGTAGTGAACGATTTAAACGAGTTAGAACTCCTGACAGAACATATTGTTTTGCAAACTATGGCATCCCACTTTTTGTTTTTTTGTTTTAGTAAAAAAATACAGGTATATTTAATGGGAATTTTACTTGAGTAAAAAAAATCACTACAAGCCATCAAGTTTTTTTTTTTTTTAATATTTAACATATCTACATATTTAAAATTTAAACTCAATTTTTTTTATTAAATTGAATCAATTACAGCATTTGATCTAAGCATTTGGTGTCCGTGCCCGCGGTCCTAAGGGTTGTGAGAAGGGACGACGACATTGGATTCCATGATTAAAAAGCTCCAAAAAAAATAAAAAGAAATTAATGTGAAGAAAAACAAATTTAATCTCTTTTTTAATAATTTAATCTTGTCGATTTTTCTGAAAATCCTTTGATTAGTAATTTCAATTTATCCAAATATTAAAATTAATTTTTTTTATAGTCTTTTAATTTAAAAAATTATTATTTTTAGTCATTTGTAATTGATTTTTGATAATTTGAATGTACAATTTGGGATAATTCATTTTATTGTAAAAGGAACTAAAAAAATATCTTTTTAAAATTAAAGAACTAAAATAAGTTAATTTAAATTTAGGAAATAAAAATTAATGACAGTTTAAATGACCGAGAATATATTTAAATATTTACCATACTTATATATAAAAGATTTCTATTTATGATTTCGCCCTTTGCATAAAATGTCACACCGTCCTGTTTGATGCATCACAATTTAAACCTGTTGAAAACAGATGCCAAGTTCATGGAATTGATAATATTCAATGCTGAAAGGCACATGGAAACACATTGATTTTGTGAAGTCATGTTGCAAAATTTGCGAGTCATATGGAAAATATGAACGTAAAAAGATATTACAGAAACAAAGAATAACATGCCCACGAGACCTCCATGAAGTTTTATTATGAAAATAATTCATTGGTATAAGTTTTGATGTTTAAATACATTGTTATTTACTTATTACCCAATCAATAAAATAATACCATATTATAAGCAAAATCAAATCAAACAGTTGAAGCAAGTCGTGCAACTACAACATAGCTATGCTTTTAATGAAGAGAATATATCCTTGAAGAGGGTAATGGAAGATATTTAAAGCTAGTCTGGCAAACATATTATAGACAGTGGAAGCGGAAGATTATCTCTTCAATACTGGATTTTCCGTATCTTAGTGGATTTGTTATCAAAAGGCTAATCTTTTTGCATCTATGTCCAGATAGTGACAGCGCTGAAGTGATAAACCATTGCTTTCATTTCGAAGATTGGATTCGATGTATGAAACAATAATTATTCAGCTTCATACTTTCATTTTGTGATGCTGTGTTTATAATATTTTATATATTTAGATTTTGGCTTTTTTGCATGCTGAGGGTTGAAGGAGCTTTTGAAGAGCTCTATATCCTCAGCAAACACTCTCCGCTGACCCTTTTCTGGCCATAGAAAAAGAAATTAATCATGATGGTGTGTGTGTACGTAATTTTCATTTTAGAGGGTGAAATAACGAATCTTAGTTATTTATGGGAAAAATAAAAATTAACCGTACATATTATGTATAAATATATAATAAATTATGAATGTATTAAAATTTCAGTAGTTAATTTTTTCATCATCAACAAAATTACTTACCGTACTCTATACAATTCGAATCCCGCTCCTCTATGTAATTCAATCACCTACTCCACAATTTATCTCTCTCTCTCTCTCTCTCTCTATATATATATATATATATATGAAAAATTGGAACTTAGTATATCTGAATAATGTGGCAAGTACTCTAAGATACTCTTTCGATGGATACGTCTTAAGATCTCTCTGCTATTGGGGCAGGACAGAAATAAAGGGCAAGATTGTCTAAGAAAAAATAAACATACTCAAGGGTGATAACAGTAATACAATCCAACATAGCATAATAGAGGCAACAGATTTTCCCTTGCATGAATCTCGTCTTTTTTTATGGATTCGTACACTACAACTTCGTCAAATGCTCCCCTACAGTTAGATTGATTAATAAATTTCTTCTGGGACTCGAATAAGTCGGACATGTGTCGCAAACACAAGGGTCATCAGGAACTCCAATGCATGATTCTGTGCAAAGGAACCAATAAATTTTTGGGTACAAAAGCATGCACTCAATCCTTAATCACGCTCCTGGCCCCTTACCGAAATATGCTTACAGTACTAAAAGTGGCACTTGGGAACATCATTCTCTTGCAAGCTTCTTTCATCATAGGTTCAGTTTCCTTATATATACGCCGTTATATCAACACTTGAAAACTCACATTCCTTGTTATTTTAAAGAGAAAGGTTAACTGTACTCACTTTAACATTCCAATTAGCATCAACCTTATGCTGTACATTTTTTTTTTATAATGATCCCCCCTCCTTCATATACCATTGTTCACTAATAGTTTATACCAAATCCAATCACTAATAGCTTTATACCCACATCACAATCACACCTCAATTGCATTTTGCTCAAATCAACACACCAACAAAATACAATTAGGGATGACAAAGAAAATGTTTTTATGGATAAAACCCACTATAATTCGAAGATAGATAATCATATAAATATTTGTAACACTTATAAATATTATCATACATATATACATATAATGCAAAATTAAAATAAAACCTCAACATATAATAAAAACATAAACATCTCAATCTTGGATATGTAAGCTACTTTATAAATCTTCAAAAGAATAAGCCTCGTACAAAAGATTCTTAATTGTATCATAAAATGCTTAATGTCTTAAAAATGATTACCAACTCATAAATGTAAACATAAGCTTTTTTTTATTCTTTTTCCAAACTTTGCTTGATTTGAAAATATTTTAGTCTAAACAGTGGGACAATTGTAAAAGTGAGTGTCCTAAAGACAACATAACATACATCTCATACATCAAAAGTAATAACCATAATATACTTAACATCTCATTCATCATACACTATCATGACATTAAAACATGTAACATTATCATCCTTCATAAAACACAACATCTCAAACATATAAGTTTACCTTCATCATATATTGTAATCATTACTTATTTTATTTTGACATAACTTACATTAGACATTATCTTTTTTTTTTGTCTTATTAGTATACTTGAGCTCAAAATCTCAAAGCGATTAATTAGCTAACATCCAAGATTACATTTCATATGATGATCTCTAAGCCTAATTCGTATTGTAGGATCAACGTACAGACATGCTAAATTAAGCATGACTATGCTCCCTTTTCTAGGTGCTAATATGAATTTAATGCATGATTGTGCTCTATGAAGTACAATCTTATTATTTTATAGGTTTAAGGTGTCAAGGCCAATCATAAGCTATGTTCGAAAAGGTGACTATGCATGACCCAAGGCTAAAGGGGGCAAAATAATTAAAATAAAAAGTGTATATGGTTTGTAGTATTTTTTTTTATATTATCTTGTGTTATTTTTACAAATAAATTAAAAATTTTGTCTCATTT